>CM050164.1:19429743-19727243 GCA_027410445.1 Discoglossus pictus
ATATGTATGTGTGAGGTGGCTCTGGTGTGTATTCACTTTTTGTGGCCCACCAGGACTTCCATAACATTTCTAATAATTTGGGCTCTCTATTAGTATATATGGGGGGTCAGGAACCATGGCTTAGGTAAAATATATACCAATCAATAGTTAATCGCAAGACAATGGATCAAAGGGATATTACTTGTAAAGCACTTGACACCACTTGACCTTTGTCTAGTGAAACAAAGTGTCTCAAATGATGTCTGACAACCTAGTTAACTATATTGGATGGCTCAATCAGATCCGTGGATATCCCTATAGAAGTCTACAAAGCCTGTTCTACCACTTATAGTGTGTTTGAATTCACCCGGGGACCAATCCCTGGCACTGGGACCTGGGAGTTGGAGTGAACAGGGCATCACAGTTGGCTATTGGAAGTGGCATTCTGGTCACCCTTAAATTGATAATACCTTCAAAATATTTGTATTGGTCATATGTAATGTATATACCCTGAAACACATGAAGCACATAAGATAACTGTCAAAAAATAGTAAAATTGACCCAGAGCAATTTGTTCTCAGGTAACCCAATGGAAATGGTTACTAGGGTCCAGGGCATATAACCATGGGTGTGGGGAAGAAATTCAAAATATAACATTCACATTTTAATCCTATACCCATAATAGAGTGATATTGTCCTTTATTAGGAGTGTCTTTATGGCTATTACAATAGCCTTAGTCCATATGGTCAACATGGCTAGGGTATGTAGAGGTCTGATCACCGGGTCCAGAGGACTAAAAGTTCTGGGGGTTGTGACCCAATATGTATGTGCCCAGTATGTGTGCCTAGTGTGACCCAATATGTATGTGTCCAGTATGTGTGCCTAGTGTGACCCAATATGTATGTTCCCAGTATGTGTGCTTAGTACGACCCAATATAAATGTGCCCAGTATGTGTGCCTAGTACGACCCAATATGTATGTGTCCAGTATGTCTGCGTAGTGGGACCAAATAAGTATGTGCCCAGTATGTGTGCCTAGTATGACCCAATGTGTATGTGCCCAGTATGTGTGCCTAGTATGACCCAATGTGTATGTGCCCAGTATGTCTGCGTAGTGGGACCCAATATGTATGTGTGCCTAGTGCGACCCAATATGTATGTGCCCAGTATGTCTGCCTAGTGCGACCCAATGTGTATGTGCCCAGTATGTGTGCCTAGTGTGACCCAATATGTATGTTCCCAGTATGTGTGCTTAGTACGACCCAATATAAATGTGTCCAGTATGTCTGCCTAGTGCAACCTAATAAATATCAGCCTTATTAAATTGCGATTCAGGGTTCTATTTAACCACAGAGCATATTTTTTTTACAGATGTTTTTTAGTTAGTGAACTTCTATCCAAAAGCAAGGTCTTCACTTACTAAAAACTTCTGTAAATAAAATATGCTATGTGCTTAAATAGAGCCCTTTTAAATTTACAGAATCACAATTTAATAAGGCTGTATGTGTTCAGTATGTCTGCCTAGTGCAACCTAATATATATGTGTCCAGTATGTGTGCCCAGTGCAACCCAATATGTATGTGCCCAGTATGTGTGCCTAGTGCAACCTAATATGTGTGTGTCCAGTATGTGTGCCCAGTGCAACCCAATATGAATGTGCCCAGTATGTCTGCCTAGTGCAACCCAATATGTATGTGCCCAGTGCAACCCAATATGAATGTGCCCAGTATGTCTGCCTAGTGCAACCCAATATATATGTGCCCAGTATGTGTGCCTAGTGCGAACCAATATGTATGTGCCCAGTATGTGTGCCTAGTGTGACCCAATATGCATGTGCCCAGTATGTGTGCCTGGTGCGACCCAATATGAATGTGCCCAGTATGTGTGCCTGGTGCGACCCAATATGGATGTGCCCAGTATGTCTGTCTAGTGCGACCCAATATGTATGTGTCCAGTATGTGTGCCTAGGGCGACCCAATTAATATGTGCCCAGTATGTCTAGATTGTAAGTCGGCGAGTTTCAATCCTGCAAGGTGCTTTAGGGAAAGCGCTATGGACACCGGATTCCAAGCTCAAAGACAGGGCCCTCCCTCCATTCATTGCAATGTGTCCATTCATTGCAATGTGTGAATCTTGAACTTGCCATTGCTTTATTGTTTTTATAGCCTTTAAAGTCGTCACACCAGCCGCATCTGAACGCCCCTCTCAAACACAGATTCAACCAAATTATTATGGATGCCTACAGGATCCAGCAGAGGCATCAACAGTTATTTATTTCTAATTAAGTCAAAGGCCCCGGTGCTGATGAGTCTACAGCTCCAAATGTCAGGTACCTAATGGAGGGTAGTGTGCAGGTTAGTGGGGAGGGGATGTCCCTGGTATCCGATGTTTGTGGGGAGGGTGTAGCGTATGTGTATGTGTGAGGTGGCTCTGGGGTGTATTCATTTTTTTGTGGCCCACCAGGACATTTCTAATAATTTGGGATCTCTATCAGTATATATGGGGGGTCAGGAATAATGGCTGAAGTAAAATATATACCATTAAGTAGTTAACCGCAAGACAATGGAGCAAAGGGATATTACTTGTAAAGCACTTGACACCACTTGACCTTTGTCTAGTGAAACAAAGTGTCTCAAATGATGTCTGACAACCTAGTTAACTATACTGGATGGCTCAATCAGATCCGTGGATATCCCTATAGAAGTCTACAAAGCCTGTTCTACCACTTATAGTGTGTTTGAATCCACCCGAGGGCCAATCCCTGGGACTGGGACCTGGGAGTTGGAGTGAACAGGGCATCACAGTTGGCTATTGGAAGGGGCATTCTGGTCACCCTTAAATTGATAATACCTTCAAAATATTTGTATTGGTCATTTGTAATGTATATACCCTGAAACACATGAAGCACATAAGATAACTGCCAAAAAATAGTAAAATTGACCCAGAGCAATTTGTTCTCAGGTAATCCAATGGAAATGGTTACTAGGGGTCCAGGGCATATAACCAGGGGTGTGGGGAAGAAATTCAAAATATAACATTCACATTTTAATCCTATATCCATAATAGAGTGATATTGTCCTTTATAGGAATGTCTTTGTGGCTATTACAATAGCTTTAGTCCATATGGTCAACATGGCTAGGGTACGTAGAAGTCTGATCGCCGGGTCCAGAGGTCAAAAAGTTCTGGGGGTTGTGACAAACAAAACAAAAAAAGAGGAAACATCTTCTTACAAATTAAGTATTTATTTTGTCTTTAATTTACAATCAAGTATATGCAAATATGAACTAAGTGGCAGGTCATACATACAAGCAGACATCCCTTCAAGAAGTGCAGAAAAAATATGCACCCTCTACACACACATCGTAAAGACAACTGGGAGAAAAATCTGAATAAGAAACGCCATGAAATTCTATTAGAGAAAGGGAAAAAAAAGCAGGAATAAAGTGTAACAAAAAAGGGAACGCAAAGAATTGTACAAAATATTCCAATTTCTGCATATGTCTTGTTATTTAAAATTAGGGCCATGGCCTTGTTGTAGGATGTAAAATATACATTATTTATACAATTAAAGCATTTTAGTCTGAGGTCCTCTTTAAAATCTATGCTTGCCTTTTTTTGTGCGCCAGCATTCACGTGTTACCAGGCCCAACCATTTATATAATGGCACCAGAGAACGTCCTGTCTCTTTAATAGTTGTTAAAGGTCCAATGTTTTTTAGGGAAATCTTCACATGCGTGTCACAATCTAAGAGCATTATCAGCAGAACATAAATATATTTTAAGAGAAATCTTAATTTTAGCACTCTGATTTTGCCTGGGAGCTTCCATGCTGGATTTCTAGAGCACTGTTAGTTGCAAATTTGAATAGAACAAAGGGGGTAATAAATCTAATATGTGTAGTTACTCTCTGGGATGTGATTATGCCCAGTCTTTTATTGTGCATATGACTGAAGACAATATAATAATAAAGAATGTATTTATTGGGTGGATCAGAAACACAGAATGACAGGTAAAAATTGCAAACGTCACTGTAAATTTACAGCCGAAAAATGTAAATAATAAAAAAAAAAATAACATTCAATTGTTATTACCTATAGTTTTAAATGGTATCATAGTTAGAACCTCCGCTTTATATGTATCCAGATCTTTGTTTGTTTGTCTGTTACATGTAGATTGTTCAAGAATATGGAAAGTTCCTGGGTGTTACTAGGTATATAATTCCCCTGGGTATCTATTTATTTTTATGTACTTTATTTTATTAAGATGTGCTTATAAGCTCAGTTTTACTGCCTAAAATCACACAAATAGACCCGGAATGGGGTCTGCAACATGCAGCGTCTCTTACTAACCAGCAACAAGCTGCTAAGACATGGTCCCTGATAGGCTAGGACACTACACTGCACATCCAGCCTGACAGAGTCTGTGTCTGCATATGCAGCAGTGGGCAGACCCACACAGGGACTATTTGTTTGTTTTTAACACAGAGCGTATAAGCACTTCTTAATAACATAAATAGATATACAGGGATATTATATACCTAGTAACATCCAGGAGCCTTCCACATCCCTTTAATATGTTAATCGCCTCCAATCAGCAGCAGCTAAATTAGACACTATCAAAAGGCCAATACAATTAAAATACCCCATAGCGGGGAAACAAAAAGGGGCAGATTTGGCATCCTTAGCTACAATTTTCAATGGATGGAGCCCAATTTAATCTAGCCCATTCAAAAATATATAAGTTTGGGCCATCCACTGCTTCATATTTATAGTATTTGTCCTCTAATATAATAAGAGAAGTTATCAAATGTTTAATTGGATTTTGTTGACAAAGTTATGTAAATAACTTGTTTTGTATGAATGGCATTAGATCAGGTTGCAAAAACAAGCCTGTTATTAGGGGCCAGATGTTTAGTATTTATGGCAAATGGGTTTTCTGATTCTGTTTTGCATATTGTACAAACAAGCCCAAACGACTAGAGGTTCAGACTCGCACATCATTTAAAGGACCACTGCAGTTCAAGAAAAGCAACACTTGTTTGTCATGAATGCACCAAACAAACAACAGTATAAAACATTTTTAGAGAAAATCTGAACTTTTGAAGACTAATTGTGTTTTTGTTACATCTTTTTTTCAGAGCTGGGTCATGAGGGTTTGTTTATGTATTTATAGGTGGAAGGAGGGGTGGTGAAGGAACAGGAAGAAGTCTTTGTTAGATAATTGGATCAGATTGAAATCACCATCCCTTCCCTTTTAGAAGGCTAGAACCAAGGCAGGTTGCATCAGTAGGTTCAACCACAGCAGTGGTAGGTCTAGTGAACGGGGGCCCCAGTGCAAAAACAAATTGGGGTGGCACAGCATTTTTTTTTGTTGCCCCCCCACCCCTGGGACCCTTTTCTGTGCCAACTCATTAAATATTTGCATGTCTCTGCCAAAGTTCCCAGAATGCAGTGTAATAACTGTATTTCTCTCAATTTTGAGCAAGAAACGTTCAAATGTGAACACAAATGTACTATTTTTTTTATTATAAAGTAAAATAGTAAAAAAAACTGTTTGAAAGCACAGGGACCCCCAGATAAGTAGTTTCATCCCTGAACAGCAGCTCTCCACAAATCTAAACGCCCCTCTCACACACACAGCTTCCACCAAAGTATTATGGATGTCTCCATGATCCAGCAGAGGCATCAACATCTATTACAAACTAGTTTATTTACTTTTCCCTGTTTAATCATGCCTTTAGTCAGACCATAGACAGGTCCACTTATTTAAATAATCAGTTGTGTAAATATAATTGCCTTAAAAACGTAATGTATTACTTCTGACCCAGAGAACTATAAAGTTTGTTTCAAGTTTTTTTATTTTTTACGTGGGTGTGTATCAAATGAGCCCATGTGGTTTAGGTGTGAGGGTGGGTGTCTTCCTTATACGTATTGTATCTTGTAACCGTTTAATGCAATTTTGTGTGGTTTTACACTTTTATTAGCACACTGCACCTATATGCAAACACAATATACACACAGTGCTGTTGACAGGGGGTATTTTTGTGAGGGGCCTGGCCTGGAAGGGGGGCCCTATGTTGGCAGGCATTTATATTATGTGTGGAGATCTACAAGGATGAAGGAATATATGTCCTTAAAACAGCCTGTTTGGCTCCTAAGGATTAAATGTTTCTGTCCACCTCTAAATATAATCATTTAATAAGAGAACCATTATTATACAGAACCAACAACCTCTACCTTCAATGGTATAATAAATGCTAAGTATCATACAATTAGTTTTTAATTAAAATACAAATGCATTTTGATGCATATTCTGGACCATGGAGGCATCCATTATACTTTGGTAAAAGTTGGGTATGTGAGAGCATATTCTGTAATATCAGGGCTTGCAGTTATATTTGCAAGCTGCCTGATTCAGAGCATGTGCTGAGGAAAGAGGTTCCAGGCTTTAGGCTTCAAGTCAAACAAGATGGAAACTTTCTATATATATATAGTGTTCAAAAGTAGAGATTTTCTCTAAAATGGTTTTATGCTCATGCTCACAAATGCAAATGTTTTTAGTTTGTTACATACTTCACAAAATTGTGCAGTTTTCTTAAAATACAGTGGTATCGATTGAAATAACTACCGTATTTATCGGCGTATAACACGCACTTTTTCTCCCTGAAAATAGGGAGCAAATGATAGGTGCGTGTTATACGCCGATATTCCTCCCCCCTCCTCATCCTCAACCTCCATCCTCATTCTAAACCCCCCCCTCAACCTAAACTCCCCTCCTCAACCTAACCCCCCTAAATACCTCCCCCTCACTTACCTGCTTCTGCTCCGGCCTCCGATCCGCTCCTTGACCACGTCATTTGCATAAACCGGGTGCCGGCACCCGGTATATGCTAATGACGTGGCGCGCATGTGACGTCACATGCGCGCCGGGTCAAGGAGCGGATCGGAGGCCGGAGCAGAAGCAGGTAAGTGAAGGGGAGGTATTTAGGGGGTTAAGTTGAGGAGGGGGGGTTAGAATGAGTAGGGGGGGTTAGAATGAGTAGGGCGGGTTAGAATGCGGAGGTGGGTTTAGAATGAGGAGGGAGGTTGAGGAGGGGGGTTGAGGTTGAGGAGGGGGGGTTGAGGTTGAGGATGGGGGGGTTGAGGTTGAGGATGGGGGGGTTGAGGTTGAGGAGGGGGGTTGAGGATGAGGAGGGAGGTTGAGGAAGGAGGATGAGGAAGGAGGATGAGGATAGGGGGGTTGAGGTGGGGGGTTGAGGAAGGAGGGGGTTGAGGTGGGGGGTTGAGGAAGGAGGATGGGGGGTTGAGGAGGGAGGTTGAGGAGGGGGTTGAGGATGAGGAGGGAGGTTGAGGATGAGGAGGGAGGTTGAGGAAGGAGGATGAGGAAGGAGGATGAGGATAGGGGGGTTGAGGAGGGGGGTTGAGGAAGGAGGGGGTTGAGGTGGGGGGTTGAGGAAGGAGGAGGGGGGGTTGAGGTTGAGGATGGGGGGGTTGAGGTTGAGGATGGGGGGGTTGAGGTTGAGGATGGGGGGGTTGAGGTTGAGGAGGGGGGTTGAGGATGAGGAGGGAGGTTGAGGAAGGAGGATGAGGAAGGAGGATGAGGATAGGGGGGTTGAGGTGGGGGGTTGAGGAAGGAGGGGGTTGAGGTGGGGGGTTGAGGAAGGAGGATGGGGGGTTGAGGAGGGAGGTTGAGGAGGGGGTTGAGGATGAGGAGGGAGGTTGAGGATGAGGAGGGGGGTTGAGGATGAAGAGGGGGGTTGAGGATGAGGAGGGAGGTTGAGGATGAGGAGGGAGGTTGAGGATGAAGGATGAGGATGGGGGGTGTGGAGGTTGAGGATTTTTCTTCAAAGTTCTTTATTTGAAAATTTGCCCCTGAAATTTCCTTCTTTAAATGAGGTGCGTGTTATACGCCCGTGCGTGTTATATGCCGATAAATACGGTACTTCCACAAGAATCATTCATACATTTTACCCTTCTCCGTGCAATTGTCAGGTAAAATTTACACTTCTAAGAAGTCCCCAGAGTAACAGATTCTCACTTCCCGAGGCTAACCAGTTCTCCTGTTCTCTCTCATAAAGCGTGCCATGGTTCACAGGTGTTGCCAAAGGCTGCATCCACAGGGAGTGGCTTCACAGTACCAATGTGCTGAATACCGGACACACAGCATTGCACTGGTTG
Organism: Discoglossus pictus; assembly: GCA_027410445.1. NCBI lineage: Eukaryota > Metazoa > Chordata > Amphibia > Anura > Alytidae > Discoglossus > Discoglossus pictus. Next base: position 19,437,900 of record CM050164.1, read on the forward strand.
TGAGAAGTCCTCCCTCTGGATGTTGCCTTAGGTAACAGCTGTGAAACATGGCACCCTCCATGAGACAGAACAGGAAAATAGGGAACAGCCCCAGGTGAGAATCTGATACTCTGATGACTTTATCCTCTGCAATGTGTTAATATTGCTATTGTTTTTGCCTTCCCATGTATAGCACTACGGAATATGTTAGCGCGTTACAAATAAACGCTAATAATATAGTAAGCGAAGTATAAATATTAAATGACAATTAAATTGAGAAGGATAAAATAAAGTAACCTTTTTAAAACATTTAAATAAAACAGCATATTTTTGCCTAAAGAGTCCTTTTACGTATCTGTAGTTGATGAACAATTTATATGGTGCGGAAAAAAATGTGCTACCTGATGAAGGCCAAAGTGGAGAAGTCTAGTGAATCCCTGAAGAACGACAAAGGCCTTGAAAAGGGATCTTGAGTACTTGATCATTATAGAAATACAAATAGTTTGACAATGCTAATATAGAGCTATATATATATATATATAAACTTTCAAAATATAGACCAGTAAATTTATTAAAGCCAAATATAGTGCCCGACGTCCTAATGTTAAAAGATGGCATCACAATGACTACAAGCAAGTACAGCAAGTGATGACTATTTTGTAACCAACTAGTAAGGGTTGTTGTGGTTAACCTAATATTGTGCATATCAGGGACATGGCCGGATTTCTCATTAGGCTGACTAGAAGCCGCCTAGGGGCGCTTCCCTGAGAAAGGCGCCTTATTTCACACTTCAAAACGTTACTTGGCGTATAAAAAGAAAATACTGCAGTTCACAGACTTGCCGATAGGGAACAAACACTTGGAACTAGAGAGTTACAAGAGGGAGGAAACTACTGTGCCTAGGGGCGCCTGAGATTTAATTCCAGCCCTGATCAGGGAATGTGTTAGATTGTCGATAACAAGAAAATCCATTTAAATGTTCACCTTATTTAGGGATTTCACATGGCATTGTGTTTGTAACAAATATTTAATTGAAGGCTAGACATACAAATGTAATTCAATCATATAACTACTCCATATATTTATATATAAAAAAACTACCCTGACTGCTAGGGGCTCATGGCAGCCCTGCACACTCCATTTAGTATCACAATAGGTCCTGCACTTCCCAGTGGGTCCGGTTCACTCTGCACACAGGGTTTATCTGGTCCAGACTTGGCGAGATGTTGATTTCCCCCACACTGAGGAGGCCTCTGCTGTAAGGAACCTTGAGTTTCTTCAAAGATTTTGGAGTTCAGCAAAGTCCATCATGGCTGCTTTCATAAATTAGGTTTGTTCGCCTCTGTTGGTGATTTATTTTTCTGCATCTGGTTTGTCCTAAAATATCGTAAAACATTTATATTATATTTAAGCTGATTTAAATGTTTTTTAGCAGGAGACCCCTGAAAATAGCATCGAAAACTTTCTGCCCCAATTCAAAAAAGTTAAAAAAACAATCACAAATAATTAGCCGATTGCAGTAGAAAATGTATATCCAAAGAAACATTGATTGTGTCTGCAGATATGATATATGAAGCCCAGTTCCTCAGACCAATATTTTTTCTTACTTATGAATGTGTTAGTTTTCCCCATCAAGTAGCTCTGCTTATCTCCTCCTACCTGTGGGTGTGACCAGCTCTGCAAGGAAGCTGGACTAAAATAAGTTGCTGACCAGTCAGACTCTAGTTCAGACTGAGCATGCTAGGTAAAGGTAATGGGGCTACGATGGTTCATGCACTGTCACTGGACGGGCCGATGAGGGAACTGCAAGCAGGTTACAATACAGCTGTTACCTCTGTGCAAGCTAATTATGTAATGGAAAACAAGTGATATAATAGCTTAACCTGTTTCTAACTTCCATGATTGGTCCAGCCCTCCAGGCAGAGCTGGTCACACCCCCTGATAAGACACATGGACAGATTAGTACTCCAATATTTCTCAAATTATCCTACTGTATTTGTCCATACCAATACCACTGTTCAGCTGCTCCACATACCTAATAGTTTATAGTGTTGGTCACTGTAGTATTTATACAATAGGTTTTTTTTAGCTTATTTGGTAAGTGATGCTCTAGGTTACCCACACTGCATAATACATGTTGTCTCAGTTCGATTGCTTTCAACAGTGCTCAGGACAATGAGAGAGGTGTGGAGGGGCACATCAGTGGCCATTAATGAGGTCAACAGTACTTTTAAATTATATTTTCTGGCTAACCCTTTGCTTAGCTGCTGTTAACGCATTTAAATTTAATGTTAATTGTGAAGTAAAACAATAGTTTTAACAACAAAGTAAATAACTGTGTATGTTATTTTATGGGTCTATCCTTTTATGGTCCGGCCTCCAACCGCTAGATGGCGCTGCCGATATTTTGCAGCGCTGCCGATATGTGAGAGAAGTTCTAAGCTTATAATATTAGCCTAACCCTTGACCCTAACCCCAACCCTAACAGTTTACCTAAGCCTTCACTCTTTGATATGGCACCGGAATATCGTCAGCGCCATCTAGCGGATGCTCTCCGCCGCTGCATACTGCCTGTGCTGCGCTCCTATTTTATTTCAAAACATTATTCCTCATCAGTTTATTTACCCTCTCACTAGCGCTGACATCTTTAGTAAATATCGCCCTCCTTCTCATAGTCTCTTGGTTTAATCTTTTATGCCCATGACCCTGTCCTTGCCATTAGCACCCAAAACCAAACCTCACTTTATGCTCTGTTTTTTTATGTTTGTTCAGTAAATGGCCCCTTTTACACTATAATACAATGATGCACCAATTTATAACAATGAAAAGTACAGTGCAAAGTGTTATATATATATATATATATATATATATATATATATAAAATAAAGAGAAAATAAGTATTTGCATATAACAATTAACAAAGATGTGTTTATTTTTTACTTTTTACAGACATTTTGCTATTATTACGTTAAGTCCCATTATCAAGTCAAGTTCTTCAGCAGAGAATGCTAGAAATATGGTCTGCTCCTTTCCTTTTATAGTTGCTCCGAGCCCGGAAACCCCCGCTGCTGACGCGAACAGGGGAGAGGGGTTGATGTTTTAAAATGGATTGCTGTAGGGGAGAGGGGTTAGGGTTAGGCATGGGGTTAGGCATAGGGTTAGGGTTAGGCATGGGGTTAGGGTTAGGGTTAGGCATAGGGTTGGGGTTAGGCATACGGTTACGATTAGGCTTCATTTAGGGTCCTTACATTAGTTGTTTGATTTTTAATGTGTACAGTGCAAAGAGTATGTAGCGCATTCTTGCCACTAGGTAGTGCTGAGGTGCAGCGTTCAGGTGCGCTCACTGTGCTTGCAGTGAGCGGCGTAACTATAAAAGGATAGATACTCCGGTCTTAAAAAAACTAATTTAATGCAATATTATTATCAATAAAATTTCAATTTTAATTTTGATATTCAATATTAAATTCACTTTTCAAGATTTAATAAAATCAGTGTGTCGTGTATCCCATTTTAAAGATTTACATAAGTGAGCAATTATACACACCTTATATTCACTTTTAAAGATTAAATTAATTTAGTGTCAGGTATATATTTTGTATCAAGCCTGATAAGGTCATCATAGGGGATGGTGGGTTGGCTGAGAGGTAGGTTTTAAGAACAACCAGATAAGAGGCCAAATAATAATTCATACGGTAAACATATATTGATTGGGACCAGTAGCAGAATTAGATCTTTGAGATTATGTTTAATTATTTAAAAACTAAAATTCAGTATTAATAATAAATTATATTAATGATCTATGCCTAATTAAAATATCTGGCTTATGTATTAAGGGTACTTCAGTGAACCTTTTAAGATGTACCATATGTCCTCCTAATTTGTCTGCTGGAAATATAATCTTCCGTTCTTGACCTCATTGAGACAAATGAGAAGCTTGGAGATCTCTTCCAGATCACATTTTTCGTTCAGTTTGTAGATTTTTTTCTTCCTAGACATTGGGATAAAGCATCTGTAGTTCCCCCGACCCCCAACCAAGTCCTGAATTCTATGGTCGCTCAACATCAACTCAACTATTGTCTTACCTCTTCAGACTCTTTGCTTTGTCCATTGTCCACCTCTTTTTCGGGTGACTCGCTTTGCTTTGTGTTGGCAGTTTCGGTGTCTGTTGTAACGGTGAGGTCTTTTGTCCCTTCCTGTGTATTAGTATCATTGGTGGTCTCTCCCCCATGTTGGTTGTCCTTCTTCTCTCCCTCCTTTTCTTCATTTTCCTTTGCAGTTTCCGTCACATCTTTCTGTTCGGCTTCTGATGATTTCTCGGCCGATTCAGACATTGTGTTTTCCATTGGCTTTGTCTTGTGCTTTACCTTAGAATCGGACACCTCATCCGCCCCCTCTTCTTTATCACCATTCTCATTTGGTGGTATAATGAACCCCACACCTTCCTCATATCCAATGTCCGACTGAGATTTCCTAAACCTTCGGCTTGGAGGTCTACGTTTTATTGAACCTTTCGTACGGACCTGGATGGAAAAAGAAAAACACAACTAGTTGTTACCTCTTGGGAATTACATTATCAATTAGAGTGATGTTGATAATTGTATAATCATACAGTGCTCAAAAGTATATAATGTGCTAGTAATATCAACTAATTTACATATAAAAATATTTAAATGGTTTTAATGGTTTGGGAAATATGGTGGGTATAATTGCTCAGCTATGCAGACGAAGAAGGGGATGGCAGAGGCGGAGATGGATAGATTGGAGAGGCATTGGCTGACATATGTGCCTGGCACGACTGCTCTTGTCTCGCCTTTATGCTGCAATGGTGATTGTCCAAGCATGGCCGGATTAACCCATTAGGCCAACTAGGCAGCCGCCGAGAGGCTCTTCCTTGTGAGGGGTGCCACCTCTTAAAAAAAAAAGGTTCCTGGCTTAAAAAAATGAATTTTGCAGTTCATAGACTGGGCACTAGGGGTAACCACCTAGAACAAGACAGTTACAACAGGAAAGGGAACTTACGCCTACAGAAAAGGCAAAAATGGCTCTGTGGAAGGGCTTCTCCACTTCACTGCCTTAGGGCACCAAAAAGGTAGATACAGCCCTGTGTCCAAGTCCTCATTTTGTTGCTATACCTTATACAATATCAAAAAGAAAAGGATATTTCCTTATTATGTGGCACTCCTCTAATTAGTATTTAATCCTATGGGGCACTCCTCTAATTAGTATTTTATCCTAGAGAAAACCCAGTAGAGTATTGGGATATAAATGTGCAATCATTTATTAATCTAGAGCCACCATCTTTTTATTGTTATGTTAATATACCTTATACAATAAATAAATCACTTCAGCTTTTTCATCCACTATCCTGGTCTCCGCATTCTTGCATTTTTACCCTTACAATGCTATAGCACCAAAATATAGAAACTATACATAATTTATCTTTGACATCCACATTAACCCACATTATGTCTGTTTTTATGTTCTCTAAAATAAGATTTGACTTAAAATAGTAAAAAATGGCTAAAAATATATATATTGAGGCAGATAAAATCATGTTGGTACATCCATCCACAGCACATGTCAGTTAAACTTATCTTATGCCAGTCAGCTAATACATCCTTGCATTTTGTTATTATTTAGTCATTCAGTCATATCCGACTCTCTGTGACCCTATGGATGACAGCACACCAGGCACAATCATTATGTCTCTGGTTGTGCTTATCCATAACGTTTTCTTGGGAAACATACTGGAGTGGGTTGACAGCTCCTTTTCCATTGGACCACGATTTATCTGACCTCTCTGCTATGACCTGCCAATCTTGGGTGGTCCTACATGGTATAGCTCATAGCTTCACTGAGGTACATAAGCCCCTTCACCATGACAAGGAGTGATCCAGTAAAGTATAATCAAGAAACACTTGCATTTTTAATTATTTTTTCTTGTGAGGATGCCATAATTCTTTTTTTTTCAAATGTTAGGGCGCCTGTTGTTTTAGCTTAAAACTCATTATAAAGTTTCCCCTCTCCATAGAGCTTCAAGCCATCACTGATTGAGGTAGTAATTGAATTTGAAAAAAGACTTTTAGCCCATAAAGTTCAACCGTATAAGATATCCTCTGATCTGCAATATGATCCAGAGGAAGCAAACAGAAGAAAAAAACAAGTGAAACTTTGCCAATTGTCTCAAAAGGGGAAAAAAAACCTTCCTGACCCCAGATACTTATTATTAGTCTGTATAATTAGAAGGCTTAAGTTTTTTTTTTTTTTTTTTAAACACTAATTTTAAAGGGCCATTATAATGCTAATACAATAGGCTTTCATATGTATATTTAACGACTTAAAAAAAAAACATGTAGCTTTTAAAATGTTTATTTGAAGTTTAGTGTTTTAGACTCCAGCAGCTTCACTATTATCGGGGGTGGGGTAGGAACTGCCCAGGTGGACTATCCAGCTAGGGGTCTTTATCTTTTCTCCTGATAGCATTGTGTACCTACTTTATTGCGGAGGCTATTGAAAACCAATGTGCACTAATCAGAAAAAGCTTCCTGGGAAGATCATTTTTCACACCTGCACATGTAACAGGAAGTGGAAAGAAACACCTCTGCTAGAAGCTAGAATTTCAAATGTAGATTTTTTTGTTCTTTAAAAACACTGATCTTATTGCTAAATAAATACATTTATATTTTTTCTTTGACAACTACAGTGGCCCTTTAAGGTCCTGTAAAATCATAATTTGGGGATTCTATGTCAACCAACATGAACTAAAGACCCATTGAGGTCATTTTTTTCTTTATGGTCTCTTGAAGAATTACACTTGAAAAGAAGCAACATGATTTAAGAATATAGCACGAAATAATTCAACCTTTATTTTATTTATTTTATACTCAGTTATGCTGATGTGAAATCTAACATTTTGGTTTCTGCTGCTCAAATTCCTGAGATAGGTGCAAACTTATAATTGTAGAGGAAACTTTTATCTGCACAATGGGAATATGGCATCCAACATGCCAGTGCATTCAAGAGGACTAATTAAAGCTCAATTGACCATAATGAACCACAGTGATCCTTTTAACTACATTCTGACCAACATTTACTGCAGTAATTTGATATTATAGATGCAAATTACAGCTCCAGTTGTCGAACTTCATGTAAGTCTATCATATTCCGACCAAAAATATATTAAAATACGAGTATTTTTTTTGTCTTGGGATAAAAAGCTTGTCCAATAAACAGAATCACTATATACATTGTAATACCGTATTGGTCTGAATATAAGCCGCACCCGCATATAAGCCGCACCCGTAAAGTTCAAGGGGAAAAAATAGAAAAAAGATAGTACTCAAATATAAGCCGCACCCGTAAAGTTCAAGGGGAAAAAATAGAAAAAAGATAGTACTCAAATATAAGCCGCACCCTTAAAATTGGAGAGAAAAAGACTCTCCAAGTAATCAGCCATTGCAAGAAACTGGCTTTCTAATTATCACTGTAGCTTTTTTTGCAGGTTACAGGCCTTACAGGATGTTAGAATCACTAAAACCGTAAATCGCTATTTAATACCGCAGTCTCAAGCACTCAAATTGGCGCCCTTAACTCGCAATCGGCAGTAATTTTACGTTTGCGAATAGAAGCCGCACATGTAAATCGCAAGCTCGCAAATCGTCAGTGATTTTTTTTTGACGGTCGCAAATATAAGCCGCACCCGGAACTCGCAAACTCAAAAATCGGAAAAAAGGAGGGGCTTATATTCGGACCAATATGGTATATAGCTTGTGTTACCTTAGTGTAGCTTGGAAGATGGGCGCCCTCTGGTGGTTGTTCGAAACTGACAGGTACTTCTTCGAATTCGCCGGATCTGGAGTGGATCCCGGGACTGCTGGGGGTTGAAGGGGGGCTATTAAACGGAGAAGCCATAACTTTTATTCCAGGGCTCTTCAGTGGTGCTCCTGGGATGAACGGTGCCGTTGGAAAAGCCAAATTGGCCTAAAAATATTGATTGCAAAAATGTAAATACGGACAGAAACAAGAAATTTCCAAAAATCTAAAACATCTTATAAACCATATTGTAAATCATATTATAAACTATATCATAAACCATATTGTAAATCATATTATAAACTATAACATAAACCATATTGTAAACTAATATGGTAAACCATATTATAAACTATATCATAAACCATAGTATAAGCTATATCATAAACCATATTGTAAACTATATTGTAAACTATATTATAAACCATATTGTAAACTAATATGGTAAACCATATTATAAACTATATCATAAACCATATTATAAGCTATATCATAAACCATATTGTAAACCAATATGATAAACTATATCATAAACCATATTGTAAACCAATATGATAAACCATATTATAAACTATATCATAAACCATATTGTAAACCAATATGATAAACCATATTATAAACTATATCATAAACCATATTGTAAACTATATCACAAGCCATATTGTAAACTAATATGGTAAACCATAAAAAAAACGATATCATAAACCATATTGTAAACTATATCGTAAACCATATTGTAAACTAATATGATAAACCATATTATAAACTATATCATAAACCATATTGTAAACGAATATGATAAACCATATTATAAACTATATCATAAACCATATTGTAAACTAATATGGTAAACCACATTATAAACTATATCATAAACCATATTGTAAACTATATCACAAGCCATATTGTAAACTATATCATAAACCGTATTGTAAACTGATATGATAAACCATATTATAAACTATATAATAAACCATATTGTAAACTATATTGTAAACTATATCACAAACCATATTGTAAACTAATATTGTAAACCATATTATAAGCTATATCACAAACCATATTGTAAACTATATCATAAACCATATTGTAAACTAATATTATAAACCATATTATAAACTATATCATAAACCATAGTGTAAACTAATATTATAAACCATATTATAAACTATATAATAAACCATAGTGTAAACTATATTGTAAATTATATCACAAACCATATTGTAAACTAATATGGTAAACCATATTATAAGCTATATCACAAACCATATTGTAAACTATATTGTAAACTATATCACAAACCATATTGTAAACTAATATGGTAAACCATATTCTATCCATATTGTAAACTAATATGGTAAACCATATTATAAACTATATCATAAACCATATTGTAAACTATATTGTAAACTATATCATAAACCATATTGTAAACTATATTGTAAACTATATCACAAACCATATTGTAAACTAATATGGTAAACCATATTCTATCCATATTGTAAACTAATATGGTAAACCATATTATAAACTATATCATAAACCACATAATAAACTATATTGTAAACCATATTATAAGCTATATTATAAACCATATTTTAAAATAATATGATAAACCATATTATAAACTATATCAAAAACCACATTATAAACTATATTGTAAACCATATTGTAAACTAATCAATAGAATCTGGCTGTTCACAAGCTGACAACTTAGAATATATATACAAAAGGAAGCCATAAATCAAGGAAGCCATTCCTCATTATTGATATAGTTAGGCACTGATGACAAGACCAATAAGGTGGTCAAATCTCTTGAGCTGAGGGACAGCTAAGATGTAGTAAATTCAAAGCTGTTAACTAATTCTGTTAACTAAATTGTAAATGCAAATGTTGATATAAATAGGGATCTCTACTGTGACTGGTTAAGGAAAGGAAGGCAGGGTATAAAGCGTGGTTTCTACGGAGGGTAACTGCATCTCATTACTTCATCATAAGTCAACTGCTGAACACCAGACCACTAAACCTGGTGTCCATATAATATAGCACTGGTGAGATAAATACTCCATTCAATAACTTTATTTAAAAGGGAATTTTTTTTGTTGCAGCTGAAAAAAAGGTATTTTAATAGGTGCCATTGTGTGTTTCTTTTTTTCAGGTGATGCTCTCAAAGCAGAAAAAAACAGATTCAAATATTTAAAGAGACATGGAAGGTTTCAATATATCGCCAGGTATATAATATCCCTTTGTATCTATTTACTTTTATGTACTTTGTTTTATTAAGAAGTGCTTAAAAGCGCTGTTTTTTTTCTTCCTAAAATCATACAATTTGTACCTGTTTGGGTCTACCCACTGCAGCTCATGAATACACCTACTGTGAAGTTCAGTATTTCAAATTAGCCTGTCAGTGACTTCTCTGAAGCAGCATGTTGCATTATGTTGCCACTGATCAGTTACTTAGAACCACTGCACACCCTGTACTTAGAAGTACACTGACTTCATGAGCTGCAGATGGGGAGAAACCAGTTAGGAACTATTTGTAAGATTTTAGGCAGAAAAAATTAGATTTTAAGCACGTCTTAATAAAATAAAGTACATAAAAGTAAAGAGATATGTAGGTATATTATATTATGAATTAAATACAGAAACCTTCCATATCCCTTATACTGATCTGGAGGCTGCCCCTATCAGACATTGATCAGTAAAATATATGTATGGCCTGCCAATGAAATCTACAGACGTACATCAGCTTTGTGCATTACCTGTTAGTTTTAATTAAGTTTTACATTAAGATTTATTTCATTTTCTTTGTAATGTTTAAAGCATGCTCTTTTAAATGAATGAACAAAATAAATAAATAGAGTAATTGCAGTGCATGTCTCTTTAATAAAACAGTAGGATTGTGCCGTTTAATCACTAGATGGCAGTGTTGCCCCAAGGAAAATAGTATTTTTTAATGGAGTCAAACATAACATTGTACAATTTATGGTTTACAAAAAAAATCGTATTTATTTACATAGTTACATATAACTTAATTCTTTAGTCTTTTCAATAATATACATAAACTGTGATTTTCAGCTGTTTGCATAAATTTGACAATTGATTTGGCTATACGCTTTCAAATGTTTTGATTTTAAACCTTTTTTTTTACAGGCAGTACCCTGGTCATTTTTTTTCCATTGAACTTACTAAGTAATATTATTACAATACTGTAAAATATATAAACTGCAAAAAATATCTCTGGTGCTCTAGGATCCACCGGCTTCCTCACTTGGTGCACAAAAGATAACTTTATTTTATTGTGTACTCCATCCCTATCTCCTAGACAATCATGAAGTCCTTTATTTCTGGCTCCTAAATATTTCTAGAATTAGAATATATCTCTAGGAATGCAATCCCTTAATGGTCCTTATTACATATAACATTATATATGCGTAACATATTTATTTCTCTCTCTCTCTTATTGCCCCATCCTATGTGCCTGGGTCTAGCAGACATGCTGCTCCTTCTTATGTGCCTGGGTCTAGCAGACATGCTGCTCCTTCTTATGTGCCTGGGTCTAGCAGACATGCTGCCCTGTCCTATGTGCCTGGGTCTAGCAGACATGCTGCCCTGTCCTATGTGCTTGGGTCTAGCAGACATGCTGCTCCTTCATATGTGCCTGGGTCTAGCAGACATGCTGCTCCTTCTTATGTGCCTGGGTCTAGCAGACATGCTGCTCCTTCTTATGTGCCTGGGTCTAGCAGACATGCTGCTCCTTCTTATGTGCCTGGGTCTAGCAGACATGCAGCCCCGTCCTATGTGCCTGGGTCTAGCAGACATGCTGCTCCTTCTTATGTGACTAGGTCTAGCAGACATGCAGCCCCATCCTATGTGCCTGGGTCTAGCAGACATGCTGTCCCATCCTATGTGGCTGGGTCTAGCAGACATGCTGTCCCGTCCTATGTGCCTGAGTCTAGCAGACATGCTGCTCCTTCTTATGTGCCTGGGTCTAGCAGACATGCTGCACTGTCCTATGTGCCTGGGTCTAGCAGACATGCTGTCCCATCCTATGTGCCTGGGTCTAGCAGACATGCTGCTCCTTCTTATGTGCCTGGGTCTAGCAGACATGCAGCCCTGTCCTATGTGCCTAGGTCTAGCAGACATGCAGCCCTGTCCTATGTGCCTGGGTCTATCAGACATGCTGCTCTGTCCTATGTGCCTGGATCTAGCAGACATACTGCCCTACTCTATGTGCCCGGGTCTAGCAGGCATTATGCCCTGTCCTATGTTTCTGGGTTTAGCAGAATGCAGACTCTCCTATGTGCCTGGGTCTAGCAGGCACGCTGCCCTCTCCTATGTACCTGGGTCTAGCAGGCACGCTGCCCTGTCCTATGTACCTGGGTCTAGCAGGCACGCTGCCCTGTCCTATGTACCTGGGTCTAGCAGGCACGCTGCCCTGTCCTATGTACCTGGGTCTAGCAGGCACGCTGCCCTGTCCTATGTACCTGGGTCTAGCAGGCACGCTGCCCTGTCCTATGTACCTGGGTCTAGCAGGCACGCTGCCCTCTCCTATGTACCTGGGTCTAGCAGGCACGCTGCCCTGTCCTATGTACCCGGGTCTAGCAGGCACGCTGCCCTCTCTTATGTACCTGGGTCTAGCAGGCACGCTGCCCTGTCCTATGTACCTGGGTCTAGCAGGCACGCTGCCCTGTCCTATGTACCTGGGTCTAGCAGGCACGCTGCCCTGTCCTATCTACCTGGGTCTAGCAGGCACGCTGCCCTCTCTTATGTACCTGGGTCTAGCAGGCACGCTGCCCTCTCTTATGTACCTGGATCTAGCAGGCACGCTGCCCTCTCCTATGTACCTGGGTCTAGCAGGCACGCTGCCCTGTCCTATGTACCTGGGTCTAGCAGGCACGCTGCCCTCTCTTATGTACCTGGGTCTAGCAGGCACGCTGCCCTCTCTTATGTACCTGGGTCTAGCAGGCACGCTGCCCTCTCCTATGTACCTGGGTCTAGCAGGCACGCTGCCCTGTCCTATATACCTGGGTCTAGCAGGCATGCTGCCCTGTCCTATGTGCCTGGGTCTAGCAGGCACGCTGCCCTGTCCTATATACCTGGGTCTAGCAGGCACGCTGCCCTGTCCTATGTGCCTGGGTCTAGCAGGCACGCTGCCCTGTCCTATGTGCCTGGGTCTAGCAGGCACGCTGCCCTGTCCTATGTGCCTGGGTCTAGCAGGCACGCTGCCCTCTCCTATGTACCTGGGTCTAGCAGGCACGCTGCCCTGTCCTATGTACCTGGGTCTAGCAGGCACGCTGCCCTGTCCTATATACCTGGGTCTAGCAGGCATGCTGCCCTGTCCTATGTACCTGGGTCTAGCAGGCACGCTGCCCTCTCCTATGTACCTGGGTCTAGCAGGCACGCTGCCCTGTCCTATGTGCCTGGGTCTAGCAGGCACGCTGCCCTGTCCTATGTGCCTGGGTCTAGCAGGCACGCTGCCCTCTCCTATGTACCTGGGTCTAGCAGGCACGCTGCCCTCTCTTATGTACCTGGGTCTAGCAGGCACGCTGCCCTGTCCTATGTACCTGGATCTAGCAGGCACGCTGCCCTGTCCTATGTGCCTGGGTCTAGCAGGCACGCTGCCCTCTCCTATGTACCTGGGTCTAGCAGGCACGCTGCCCTCTCTTATGTACCTGGGTCTAGCAGGCACGCTGCCCTGTCTTATGTGTCTGCATATTAATACATCTCTGTAATGAGTCCAAGCTGTTTCCACATCTCTTGACTAAAACACTCACCTGGAGTTTTTCTATAAGGGGGGAGCTTTTCACCTTCAGCTTTGGGACTTGTGGGGACACTTTCTGTAAGAAAGAGGGAAATGTAATTAAACAACAGCAAGACATGTTAGGTAACTGGAGACATACAAATATGTGTAAGCCCCTCCCCTACCTCCAGATTCAATAATCTTTTTTTTTTTTTTTACACTTTAAATGCGATTTGGCACCAAAACTGAGCCATCGCGATTATTAGCAGGAAATTGAAACTTAGAACAGCGCTATTGCTAATCAGCTATCGCTTGTATGTTGGGGGGGGTCATAGACCAAATGGCAGCCCAGTCAGGGAGATTCATAAAGTGCCCCTTCTCTACATATCTCTCCTAAGCTGGAGGGACCCCAATACTTTTTCCATTGTTAAAGGAAATGGAAGTTTCCCAGTTTTTAATATTAATAAAAACAGCAAAAAGTGTTTGTTTGCAGATCTAAACATCATTCTTTCTTTGTTCAGTCGTTTCCAACACTCCGTGACCTCGTGGACTTTAACACACCATGCACATCTTTATGTCCACAGTCATGATGATTTACTTGGTATTCATGGCAGAGATACTGGAGTGGGTTGCCAGTTCATTCTCCAGTGGGCCACAGCATATAGTTTCTGGTAATCCTAGGTGGTCTCTCATCCAAGTACTGATCAGGCTTGGCTTCATGGTGGTGTGATCTCTTGGTTCCTTGATTGGAATCGAACCAAGGCCGATAGCAGTGAAAGCACTGAATCCTAACCACTGGACCACCAGAGAACCCGTATCATTCTATTAACAAGTGCTTAAAAGATATACTAGCCAATCACATACTGTTTCTCAACACCATGTTTTGAAATGCTGCTGAGAGACAATCTGTTATTGGTTAGTACATCTAGTACTACAGAGACACTCGGTGCATGAGCTGCTGGGGGCGGACCTTTGTAGGGACTGTTTGGAAGGTTTCAGTGAATAAAACAGAACTTTTTATTTAGCCTTTCTGGACATTTGTACAGCTCATACATGGAATAAAGCCAAACATACATAATCTCAGTCCAAGTTTTGAATAATACAACACAGTAATAAGTAGGATCAACAGAATAACATGGGAAGTGGTGTCTTATATGTAGAAATATGTCTTGTGAGACAGAAATGCAAGTGAAGATATATTAAAAAAAAAAAATGCTGATTGAAAATGTTTCTTTACTTTGAGATCTTAAAAAGGAAATGAAAATTATGAGCAAAACAATTTAAACTGTAAACTAAATGTCATTGTATCTTTGACTTATTGACACCATGCAAAGCTCAAGAAGAAATAAGCTTAAAGGGATATGGTCCTCATCCCTTTTGAGCTTCTTTCTTCATGGAAGGTTTTACTATATATATAATATCCCTGTGTATCTGTTTACTTTTATGTACTTTATTTTATTAAGAAGCGCTTGTAAGCTCTGTTTGTACTGCATTGCTCAGTCATTCAGTCGTGTTTGACTCTCTGTGACCCTATGGACCGCAGCACACCAGGCACATCTTGTGTCTGGTTGTGCTAACCCATAAGGGTTTCATGGCAAAAATACAGGAGTGGGTTGCCAGTTATTTCTCCAGTGGACTGCGATTTGTCTGACCTCTCTGCCATGACCTGCCCATCTTGGGTAACCCTACATGGTGTAGCTCACAGCTTTTTTGAAGTACACAAGCCACTTCACCATAACAAGGTAGCGATAAAATCATGCAAATAGCCCCTGTATAGGTCTGCTTACTGCAGTGTATGCAGACACAGACTCTGTAGGGCTGGATGAGGAGTGTAGTGTCCTAACCTATCAGGATCCCGTCTCAGATGCATGTTATGAGAGATGGTCACTTATGGACTAATATGAAACACTGCACAACAATTAGAGCAGAGTCTCTGTCTTCATGGGCTGTAGTGGGCAGACCAAAGCAGATACAATGTGAATTTAGGCAAAAAACAACAGAGCTTATAAACACTTCTTAATAACATAAAGTACGACGTCTTGTAGTTCGACAATTATAATATGTGATAGTTACCAATAATCACCATTTATTTTAATAGCATTCAATGGATAATGTACTTATATTAATTACAGTTTTAAAATACACTATGTCTTAAACCTTCACTGTGTCTCTTTAACTTGGATCATTGTTTACACTAGGTCTTCAGGACACAATTATATAAATATATATTTATAAAGTCCATTTAAAATAGATAAGGATATATGTAGAAATATATAATGGAGCTACCCCAAGTTAGATGAGCGTGCCTTGGATAAGTGCATTTTCCTATCATTCTGATGGGCCATGTCTGACTCATTCCTTACCTCGTGTTTTACATACTTACACTAATTTCTGCTTCCTTTGATTATTGTCTTATTCTTATTTCCCTTGTGTTTTGCTCTACAGAAGGAGGAGGAGAGCATGCTACATATGTCTAACACATGTGACAGCTCTAAACCTGGGTATCACCCAACTGGGACGCCAGCCCTCAGGCATCGGGAAGCAAACATGAACCCCTAATGCCAAGTATCAGGAACTCTAGCCAATATGAACCCCTACTTCCAGGTATCAAGGACCCCACTCAACATGAACCCTTCATTTCAGGTATCAGAAACTCCAGTCAATTTGAACCCCTTATTGCAGGTATTAGGCACCCCAGCCAACATGAACCTTAATTCCTGATATTAGGGACCCCAGCCAACATGAACCTTAATTCCTGATATCAGGGGCCCCAGTCAAAAATTAATCCCTAATTCCAGGTATTGGCAACTCTAGTAAATTTGAACCCCTATTTCCAGGTATCAGGGACCCCAGCCAACATAAACCCCTAATTGCAGGTGTCAGGGACCCAAGCCACCATGAACCCCTAATTCTAGGTATCAGAAACTTCAGTCAATGTGAACCCCTATTTCCAAGTATTAGGAACTTCAAGATACAGGGCCCCCTAATTTCAAGTATCAATATGAATCAATAATTAGAGGTATCGAAAACTTCAGTGAATATGACCCCTAATTCCAGGTATCAGGAACTCCAGTCAATATGAAGCCGTAATTTCAAATATCGGTAACTTCAGCCAACAGGAACCCCTAATTCCAGGAACTCCAGTCAACATGAACCCTAATTACAGGTATCAGGAGCTCCAGTCAACATGCAGCCCTAATTCAAGGCACCAGGAACCCTTAATAAAAGATATCAGGAACTCCAGCCAACATGAATCCCTAATTCCAAATATCAGTAACTTCAGCCGACCCGAACCCCTACTTCCAGGTATCAGGAATTCAAGCCAACATGGACCCCTAAATCAAGGCATCTTGACAACAGTCTTTGTAAACCCTGCTGAACACAAACTGCAATCACCACAAATACCCAGTAACAAGCTGTATGGGTAACTACTCCCATCTTACACTGTATTTGGATGTCTATGGGTTAATGGTCCATTGTATGATATGTGTGTGTTTGTAAAATGTATGTCATAAAGTTAATTTTTATTTCTAAAAAAAATAGTTTTGATGTCTACAGTGGACCCTAGAGGCATCCATGATACTTTGGTGAAGATTGTGTGTGAGAGCTGGAGTAGCACTTACAATACACAATGGGCAAGTGAGAGGGAGGGGTGTCAAATTCCAAAAGGTCCAATGATTTTACAAATAACCAACCTTCCCTCCTCTGAAATATTAAATAAACACAACCCAGTCTCCAAGCTATCACTTTGTATTATAGTTACATTGCATGGAAATATAACATTACAATTTGTCTTATAGTGGTTTTATGTTCATGACTTACACAGTGGCCCTTTAACTCTATATTCTTGTTTATTGAGGCTATATTATTACCATAAGGGACAGTGAATCAATATGATGCATAATGAAAGTGATAATATCTACTCAGGCGGACACCCAGACTGGGACCTGCTGACAATATGTCTGCAGCATGTTTGTGGGTCAGCCGTCCGGAAGCTTCTAGATCTATGTCTGCACCCTCCTGAGGTTCTTCCTCTTTCACAACAATACAGCTCAGCTAACCCTGTATGGGAAGGACAGATGGATGGAAATAATCCCCTGGCCTGGAAAGTGCCTGAGAAGGAACATGCTTTTTCATTTATGCGGCATTTATATTTATATATTTATATTCAGAAATTAAACACATTTTTTCTGATTTTTGGTAAATGAATTCCTTATGCAAATGCACAATGTAAAGGACCACTGTGTGGCACAGAATGAGAATTGAACATATTATTATAAAAAAATAAAAATAATATCTTATTTTAAAAACATTTTTTTTTCATTTGTATCCATTTGCAGCTCTGATCAAGTACTATGTGTCCTCCTTTGTTGCGGAGTCAGTCAATGTAATTAAGAGGGAATTTTTTAGTGCACAGTGATCCTCCAGACTCTGTGAGTGAGCCTGGAAGCAGCTCTTGCACAGTCATGCACCTTCCATCATTTACATAGAAGCTTCCTAGAGTGACTCGGTAGCAAAGGAGCAATGTAGTGCTTGATCAGAGCTGCAAATGCAGTTACATGGAATAAAAAGTGAGTTTTTTAATAACATTCTCATTCTTTGGCAGCATGAGCAGTATGTCTTTAAAAAAAGTCAGTGGTTCAAAACAGACATGGGAGGTTTAGGGATTTCACTAGGGATATAAAATACCTATGTACCTATTTACTTTTATGTATTTTATTAAGAATCTCTATTTTTTCTCTGCCTAAAATAATTAAACTTGTACCGGTTTGGGTCTGCCCTGTGCAGCTTATGAATACACAGACAGTGAAGTGCAGTGTTTCAAATTAGCCAATCAGTGACCTCTCTCAAGCAGCATGTTGCAAAATGCTGCCACTGATTGGTTACTATGAGACACTGCACACCTTCATGCGCTGCAGAGGAAAGAAACCAATTATGAACTATTTTTAAGATTTTAGGTAGAAAAAACAGAGCTTCTAAGCACTTCTTAATAAAATGACATACATATAAGTACTATTTTATATATTATATTCCTAGTGAAATTCAGAAACCTTCCATTTCCCTTTAAATGGAAGAATATGATTTATCATAATGTCTGTTTGACCTTTGCTAATGTAATTCTTGTATGTTTCTTCATGATCACAATAAAAATGTCTTGGAAAAAAAAAAATAGTTTCTAATATAATGCTCCTGTATGTATAATAAATAAAATGTACATGAATATACAATCTAAACACAAGAAATATAAGCCGGTAAATGAAGAATTGTTTCATATCACAGAGTGTCCAGAGATCCCATTGTGATCAATGGAGGACCTACTGTAGGTGCAAAGCACAGGGGCCCACGTAGGGTAAGGGCCTTCTACTATCTGCACTTCTCCTTATTTAATAGAGGAAGGAAGATAATTGTTTTTATTTAAAGATGATCTGACCAACTACA
The DNA here is from genome assembly GCA_027410445.1 of Discoglossus pictus. NCBI lineage: Eukaryota > Metazoa > Chordata > Amphibia > Anura > Alytidae > Discoglossus > Discoglossus pictus. The sequence continues at coordinate 19,456,873 of CM050164.1, forward strand.
TATAGTGGTCATTTTTTTGTCCCATTGGAATGTATAGACATATGCGAGGGGGCCACTGATACTGTGCACGAGAAAGAGTAACGTGACCTGCTCAATCTTCAGGATGGAACAACTTTCTTACCCCATCATCCTGGTGGATGACCTCAGGTTTGGGCAGAGGGAGCGAGCAGGGGGGTTTCCGTCTGGTGGGTTTATGGGGTGGAATCTAGAAGAAAAAAAAAAAAAAGAAGAAAACAATAAAAATTGCACTTTGGAAGAACTTGATAATGGGCAAAATTTTTAATAATGTAAAACAATAACATATAAATATATGTGATTCTGTAAACAGGTTACCATGGCCTGCTTCATCACTATTATTATTATTATCATTTATTCATTTATTTGTAATGCACCAATATATTCCGTAGCAACATACATGGGTTAAGTTTTAGGCAGAGACAAAAACAATATAAACACATTGGAAAGGATGGAGGGCCCTGTCTTTGAGCTTAGAATCCGGTGTCCATAGAGCTTTCCCCAAAGTGCCGTGCAAGACTGAAAAGTCACAGACTTGCAATCTAAAGGTTTTGGATGGGGTATAGGAGGGTGAGAGAAGTGTTATGTACATGTTAGGTTGGAATGTGATAGGCTTCTTTAAACAGATGTATTATTAGTAAGGTTTTAAAGTTTTTTAGGCTGGGAGATAGTCTGGTGGAGTGAGGCAAGGAGTTCGAGAGAATAGGGGCAGCACGAAGGCAGGAATGAGAGGAGGTGACAAGAGTGGTAGAAAGAAGAAGGTCATTAGCAGAACGAAGAGGACGTGTGGGGGAGTATTTGGAGATGGGAGCAGATATATAAGGGGTGCAGTGTTGTTGATGGCTTTGTAAGTTAGGGTGATCATTTTAAATTTTTTCTGGAGGCTATGAGAAGCCAGTGGAGAGACTGACAAAGAGGTACTGCAGACACTGATCATTGTGTGCGGTAGATGAGTCTAACAGAGGCATTCATTATGGATTGAAGTGGGGAAAGGCGGGTGGTGGGCAGGCCAGCAAGAAGCGAGTTGCAGTAGTTGAGGCAAGAAATGATGAGAGAATGTATTAGAATCTTAGTTGTGTCTTGTGTTAGGTCATGGCAAAATTTGGAAATGTTTTTTTAGATAAAGAAGGCAAGATTTTGTTAGTGACTGTATCTGAGGAGTGAAAGAGAGGACAGGGTCCAGTAGAACCCCAAGACAATGGACTTGGGTGGGGGGAGTGATGATGGCATTGTCAACAGAGCGATGTGAGGAATTTAAGCTGTAGTAGAGGAATTTAAGCTGTAGTAGAGGATGGGAAGATTAAGAGTTCAGTCTTAGACATGTTGAGTTTGAGATGGTGGGCGGAAATCCAAGAGGATATACTGGAGAGACAGTTGGAAACATACTTAGAACAGAGGGCAATAGTTCTGTGCTGAGAGGTAGATTTGAGTGTCATCTGCATAGAGATGATACTGAAACCCAAAAGAGTTTATTAGGGCACAAAGTAAGGATGTATAGATGGAGAAGAGGAGGGGGGCTAGGAATGAACCTTGGGGTACGCCAATAGACAGAGGGTGAGGAGAAGAAGAGGTGCCAGAGAAGGAGACTTGGGAGGGGGGAGTGATGATGGCATTGTCAACAGTGAGAGCGATGTGAGGAATTTAAGCTGTAGTAGAGGATGGGAAGATTAAGAGTTCAGTCTTAGACATGTTGAGTTTGAGATGGTGGGCGGAAATCCAAGAGGATATACTGGAGAGGCAGTTGGAAACATACTTAGAACAGAGGGGAATAGTTCTGTGCTGAGAGGTAGATTTGAGTGTCATCTGCATAGAGATGATACTGAAACCCAAAAGAGTTTATTAGGGCACAAAGTAAGGATGTATAGATGGAGAAGAGGAGGGGGGCTAGGAATGAACCTTGGGGTACGCCAACAGACAGAGGGTGAGGAGAAGAAGAGGTGCCAGAGAAGGAGACTCTAAATGTTCGATCTTGTAGGTGTGATGTGAACCATGAAAGAGCAGTGTCTCGGATGCCGAGGGAGCAGAGGATATGGAGTAGAAGAGGGTGGTCAACTGTATCAAAGGCAGCGGAGAGATCCAGAAGTAGAATAGAAAAGTGACCCTTTGACTTGGCGGTGAGCAAGTCATTAGTGACTTTAGTGAGAGCTGTCTCAGTGGAGTGTTGGGGCCGGAAACCTGATTGGAAGGTGTCAAGAAGGGAGTTAGAGGAAATGAAGCGTATAAGGCGATTGTAGACTAGCCTCTTCAGCAGTTTGGAAGCCAGGGAAAGTAGAGAGATAGGGCGCTAGTTAGATGCAACGTCAGAGTCAGATGAGGGGTTCTTGAGAATAGGTGTAACTATGGCGTGTTTTAGAGAAGATGGAAACTTGCCAGTATTTAGGTAGAGCTTGAAGAGGTGTGTGAGAGCTGGGATTAATATGGTAGAGAGGGGAAGGGATAATCTGTGATGGAATAAATCCAGAGGACAGGTAGTAAGGCGAGAGGATGATATTAGACTTTAGACTTCGTCCTCTGTTGCAGTGTTAAAGCAATGCATAGTGGCTGTGGCATTAGGGAGGTGAGAGAAGGCTGGGTGTTGTCGGTTACTTGAGAGAAGGGCATGTGCAAGCCACGATGACAGGAAAGTTTGTTGCAAATCTTTTTAAAATGTATGCGTAAAATGGCTGGCAAAGTCTTCAGCTGTGAGATAGAAGGGGACGGGAGGTGGTGGTGGGTGGAGAGTATTGAAAGTGGTGGACAGGCGTTTTGGGTTGGAGGACAGAGTTGGTATTAGTGATGGGAAGTAATACTGTTTGGCAAGGTTTAGGGCAGATAAGTAGGAGCGCAACATAAACTTGTAGTGGAGGAAATCTGCAGAAGTGCGTGATTTCCTCCATAGTCATTCAGCAGTGTGGTAGCACATCTGAATGTATCGTGTTTGTGAGGCGTGCCATGGTTGTGGATGAGAGAGATAACGCCTGCGTGTGATTATGAGGGCAAGGGTGTCAAGGGTGGGAGGGAGTTAAGTTGTAGTGCGAGGTGGCAGCGTCAGGGCAGTTGAGGTTGGTGATTGGGCTGAGAAGGGATTGTAGCAAAGTGGAGAGCTGTGATGAGTTGAGTGCTTGCAGGTTTCTGTGGGTAATGGTGGCCGGGGTTGAAGATTGCCCCAGAGTGAAGCTGGGCAAAACAAATTACCCAACACTCTTTTTTTAATAGTGGAAGTTATCTAGGGGGTATCTTTGGCTGATCCATCTCTACAACAATTATGAAAAAAATACAATATACGGTAAGTGCTAAATACCTCAAACTCTTTATTGGTTATTGGAATCAATAGAAAATGCTCTAAGTACCAGCAGTTGTTAGCAAGTACTCACCAAGTGCCAAAAATGAATGAATACTCAAACTACCTGCAAAACCACCAAAACACTTAGCAAGTCCTACAAGTCACACATGCTCATTACACTTAAATACACGCTATTTCTCAGCAAATACAGTAAAAGATACCCACATGTGTAGTAATGCAAAAAATGTACCAAGTAAATGGTGTAAGTAGGTGTGTTTCTTTAACCAATCCAAGTAACTGATTGAGACATTTTTTGATGGAGAGGAAAAGTTAATAATTTTAATGGCTACTTAAGGCTTTGGCAATTGTAGGCCTCTGTCTTGAAGTATAATGGGCCAGTCGGGGGGGTGTGGAGTGTTTCCTTTGCACTGGCCCACTTGGGTAAGGGAATCACTTTACTGGTGGTACCATGTTTGGTTCTGCTTATATTCCGTGTAAAACATAAATTACTTTTTACCATATTATATTACTTGGTGTATTATAATTATAGTAAATGACTTGTCATATTGTTTATGTTAATTTTAAACAGGTCTGATATATATATATATATTTATATATAGTTCTGTGGTTATTCAAGGTATAATGTGTGACCTAGACTACGGAGGTGTAATCAAGTTATTGTTTACAAGATCAGACCTAAGAGGCCTCCTATGGAGCTAACACAATGCTTCAGCTACAATTAAACAATGGGAGAGTTCAGCATTGAAGGCTTCTTGAGGAGAGATGCATACAAACATCTACTACCAGTCAGATTATGCAACAGCTCGGAGTTGTTATTTTATCTTTTCCTTCTGATCTAGTGATCTTAATTTCAGCTTCAAATTACTGATTATGGTACCATGTATGGTACTAACTTTGTGTTTAATTTTACCATTTTACCTATAAATATTCTATAGCCTGTTCAATAAAGAGATCTTCAGATTAAGACATAGGTGGTAGGACCATGTTCGTTTCTTCGATGCAGGGATCTCCATGCTCGGTTTGTGGCTGCTTGATCTGCTGAAAGGCTACCGAAAGTCTGCTATCTATTACAATTGGTGAGGTGTATATAGGAGCCCTGATTACGGGCGACCCCATTCCCTCACATCCTCATGTTGTGTATTGTCCTAAAATTGTGTATTATTATCTTGTACTAGTTTGTAACATACAAACTTGCTCCACCAGCATGAAACAGCAGCAACCACTTGTGTATACAGACTCGATGTTGCAACCATTTCTGACATTCCTCATGTCTATGAGTCTATGAGACTAATTCATTTTTTTGTTCTGATTCGCTGAATCAAATTTGTAGGCACTAACGTGTAGACGCTAAGAACTTGTTACCATTAGCAAGTGAACAGGTAACCGATTAGCATAGACCCTCTTAAATCAAATTGCATGTAATAGCAACGCTAATTAGCTTCACAAATAATTGCTTAGCAAGTATATTAGTATATGTCTTATGGAATCGAGGCCTTAGAGCAATGAATTATAAGAACATTATCACTCAGAAAACTATTCTACAAGAAAAATACCCAAAAATGTTGCAGGTTACACATAATTGAGAATAAGCAAAATAAACTTTTGTTGTTCTGCATGTTAGGAGTATTTTAGAACTAGCTACTTGCCCGTCAAAAATGAGGGGAATTAAATTGTAAGCTTGGCATTGCTGTTCGCCACCCAATGTGAGAACCTTTGGCGCTCATTGCGAGTCTCTCCCCCTGTCTACTCCCTCCCTTCTGTCTCATTTCCCCTTCCTCTCCTTCCCTTGTGTCTCCGTTCCCCCTCCCTCGTGTCTCATTTCCCCCCTGCCTCCCTTGTGTCTCCCTTCGCCCCTCCTCTCCCTCCCTTGTGTCCTTTCCCCTCCTCTCCTTCCCGTGTGTCCCGTACCTGAATGCAACCCTGCCAGCAGCGCTGCACTCCTCTCCAGCTCCCGTCCTCCGGCCGGAACTACTTTCTGGATCAAGCCGCGCATTGCGCATGCGCATGCGCATTCCGGCTGTGCGATGATGATCCACAAAGTAGTTCCGGCCGGAGGACGGAAGCTACTGGCAGGGTCGCATGTAGGTACTGTGGCAGGGTCACATCCAGGTCCTGGGGTTCTGGTTGTGGCAGGGTCTCATACAGGTCCTGGGGTTCTAACTGTGGGTGATGCTGATTGGGGGTTATGCGAGCTCTGGGGAGCCCAGGAACCAGGTACTGGGTTTCTGATTGTGGGTGATGCGAGCCCTGCATTGGCAGGAACCAGGTACTGGGGGTGATGAGAGCCCCCGTCGGGTTTTGTTAACGCCCGGGCCTCGCGCTGATTGCCTGTGGTGCTCATCGCAAGCCCTGCAATGAGCGCCTTTGCCTCATTGCAGCCTAAGTACTTCGTGCCTCAACTGCTCGTCTCGCAGTTCCGTCCTTCGCTGCGCAAGGGACGCAAAAGTGTGATCAACTTCGCAAACATTCCCCACACTGACAACTATACGTGTGATTCCTAGTGTAGGATGAAGCATTGACTCTGTTTGGGTACATGGATGGATGCCAGTCTCAGTTCTACATTTCTAGTAAGCCAGACTTGTTAGTTTTGTTAGAATTCAGTGGCTCAATATCTATTCCTATCCGAAGCTACAATACCCCAATCAGACAGCACCGTCTTCGGCTAGGGCTGTGTCAAGGAAAGAGATAAAGCGCCCTTGAGTGTCCCACCTCTGGTGACTAAGTGGACCGCTTCCATTCACAGATAACAGTACTGTTTTGAAAACTGGCATTCCCCCGGTATAAATCTATATCTATATTTGGGAATATAGCTTTCAAGAAGCCATTTTAACAGACTGTTAGCTTCAACAGAAACATGGATATTGAATTTACAGGAATAAACCAAAATCAATCAAAACAGGAAGTCAATCAGTCCTGGATCAGGAGGTAGGTGACAAACAGTCATACATGGGAGGTCAAACCAAAGGTCAGATCATGAAATAATCCCAAGAATACTCTATATATGAGGCTAAACAGTCAAACCCAAGGACCCATTCACATGAAAATGTTCTGTAGTGGACTAGTCAACAACTCTCCAAAGTCTTGGGTTCTCTGCTCAATTTCTATACTTAGTTTTGGCGTCAAACATCAACATTGTCAATAATTATGTAGTGCAGAAAAAATACACAAACTGAGTATATAGTAACAGTGTATTTAATAACACATGTGATTTAAAATATGTGCTTTAACTAGTCCTATTGTTCACATAGAATTGGGTGCGCAATTTGTTTGCACATATGACACAGGCATGTGGCCATCTGGTTGGTTTCCTCTTCTGAGCATGTAATACATTTGGGACCTTTCCTGTTGGGTGGCCGCTAGCAGTGGCGGAAGCAGTTGCGGTGAGTGGTCGCTAGATGGCGCTGCCGATATTTTACTGCCAATTTTACTGTATTTCATGGCATTAGGGTAAGGGTTAGGGTAAGTTAGAATTGTGTAAAATGTCCACAGCGCCATCTAGCAGCCCCTCGGCACGCTGCTCCCAACACTGCTGCCAGCCACCCAACAGGAAAGATCCTATATTTGCAGTATTTTAAGGGAAATATAATAGTTAATGAGATATATAACACACTTAACATTTATAGAATGTATAACAGTGTTTCTTCTGTGTAATACATTAGGGCCCCCATTCAATTGCAAGCCCGTAATTACCTTCAAACAGGCCGCATGTTTGCGGTTTAGAAATTTGCTACAATTCTGGCTGTATCCAATTGACTCAAGCCCGCAATTACAGAGCTAAAGCCTAAAACCATAAACCATGAACCCTTACGTAGCAATTCAAGGCATGATCATTATCAATTAAGCAAACCTGTAAGTTACAATTTAGACAGAGCCAATATTAAATGAGACCGTCATCATGACGTCAGTAAAACATGGAGTTTATATTACAATCAATCAGTGTTTAGAAGTCTGATCTACAATCCAGCAATGTAGAAATCAATAAAAATGAATGAAGAAACTGTGCTAGTCCATGTGGGTGGCCTGATATGTATTAACACGGAAATAAAACGTACAATAAATTACTTTTTGTTTCAGGTTTGCGAGCTTGAGACTGTTGTGAGATTAATTATAATGCCTTTCATTGCTTTCCCAGTATTTGTAAGTACAGTAGTGTGTGTTTATTTGCTTTTGCAGTGTTACAAACAGGTGTTTATCCTACTTGCGGATCCTATCTAGTACTCCTAAAAAAATTTGATACATTTGCCATTTACGGGTTTGAAGGCAAATGCTTGTTGAATTGTTGTAGTTAAATATGGATTTTGCGGGCTTGAGGACATAGGACGGAGTTACGTTTTTGACAACGGCAGTGATTTTGAGCCTGTAACTCGCAAAGGGAATGCAAGTAGCAAAATGTAGCCAATTGAATATCAGTAACTTTTACGGGCTCCAGTAATTGGCCAACTGAATGGGGGCCTAGATGAAGACCACAGCGTATCTTTCTATTTGTTTTCTGGTCAGTACTTGTTTTGTTTTAGTAAATCTTTGCAGTTTTTCCACTTATTGGCTCAGGTTGCATTATCACAAACCTATACTTGGCTGAACCGTCTTAAATAAGCCTCAGGATTCCTTGTCCCTTTAAGGATGCTTAACTACCTATGCATCTGTTTACTTTATTTTATTAAGAAGTGCTTATAAGCTCTGTTTTTCTGCCTAAAATTCTACAAATAATTCCTAATAGTTTTTTCCCCTCTGCAGCTCACGTACTTGGAAGCACAGGGGGTGCAGTGTCTCATAGGAACCAATCAGTGGCAACATTCTCCAACATGCTGCTTGAGAGAGGTCACTGATTGGCTAATTTGAAACACTACTATTTACAGTCTGTGTATTAATGAGCTATATGAGCTTCAGAGGGTACAAATTGTATGATTTTAGGCCGTAAGAGAAATAGACAAGAAGGTATATTATATTCCTAGTGAAATCTAGAAACCTTCCATGTCCTTTTAACTGATTTTTGACCCAACCACTGGAAGACGGTGCCACATATCTACTACTCTTTCTGTAAAGTAGTATCTCATGTTACCCCTAAACACTTCATGACGTTGCATGTCATCCTTGCGCAGGTGCTCCCAAAGCTACTACTTCTGCTCTAGTAAAACTTGAGTCGTGTATGCCAGAAATTACTGGAGTCTGAGGAAACTGATAACAAGAAAGGAAGGAAAGGATAAGGAGGATTGCAGCAATAGAAAATTACTCAGAGAAAACGCAAGACTGATGTAATAAAACCACAGATGGCTTTCCCGTTATGATGGAGGGGGGTATCGATGATCAGTATATAATCCAAAATCGCTGTGAATAGACTTTCGTATCATGGGATTGTAAGTTTGTGAGTTTTCAATCTTGTGTCGGTGCTTTGGAAACAAGCTCTATGATTTTAAGATCAAAGACAGGGCCCCCCATTCTCTTGCAATGTGTTGATATTGTTTTCGCCTTATACTTAACCCCCGTATAGCGCTACGGAATATGTTGGTGCATTCCAAATAAAGGATAATAATAATAATAATCTAATTTTTCAGAAGTCACAATAACACGTTCAAATTCCAGATTCAAACATTGCAGTAAACTAGTAAGTTTTAAATATCGTGAGATGCTTTAGGGAAAGCTCTGTGTATACTTGATTAAAAGCTCAATAACAGGGTATTCCATTATTTTCATTGTGGGGTTATTGTATATACTTGTTCCTAACCCCTGTATAGCGCTGCGGAATATGTTGGCGCTCTACAAATAAAGTATCATAATAATAATTAACACTCCATGATATACCTGACTTAATACAGCCCCTGGTTATACATATAAGCGAGTATGTAGTATATGAGGGCTGTTAGTTACCTATTACACATATTAACTTGATGAAGGAGTTTTCTTTGGTAGGATCATTATATTGTAACTAGAATTATTAAGGGGTATTCTTTTTTAAAACTGTCTTACTTCTGCTGGTTTCCTCTTAGTTAATGTAGCAACTGCATTTGAAACATTGTATCACTTGTTTAGGGTATCAAACTGGGTCCTTTCCCTCTTCACCATCTCAAAATCTGACAGCTGCAGTTCTGCCTCCGGCCGACAGATGGCACTGCCGATTTTAGCATATAAGGCGCTCCGACAGAAGAGGCCTTGAGCTGGAGGGCCGAGCGCCCGCGCCGAACATCGCGACGGCCTCGCTGTCGATTTAGCTCCGTCGGGTTGCGCCACGTCGGAGGGGAGAATAGTTATTTGCCTTCCCTGGAAATTGATGGTGCCTGAAAACTCTGGCGGATGGCACATGTAACTGCAGCTGTCAGTGCTGGAGAAGAAATGCGCAGGCAAAGAGGGATAGATCCTCAAACTGTCTCACTCCTGATGATTTCCACTTGATTAATGTAGTTATTTTACTTGAAACATTGTATCAAACTGTCTCACCCTGCTCCTGCTGGTTTCCATTTGTTTAGTATAGCAACTGCACTTGAAACATTGTATCAAACTGTGCCCCCCATTTCTACTTGTTTAATTAGGAACTGAAAACATTGTATCACTTGCTTAGTGCAATGAATCATTGTATCAAACGGTGTCATCCCTGCTTGTTTCCCAGTGTTTGTTGCAATGAGTCCACTAGAAACAACCCCACCCCTCTAATTTCCATGGCCCTCATTTCATTGCAATTTGGCCAATTGAATAGGGCTCTAAATAAGCACATAGCATCATTTTTTTAAGATGTTTTTAGTTAGTAAACATCTATCCCAAAGCAAGGTTTTCTCTAACTAAAAACTTCTGTAAAAAAAATATGCTATGTGCTTATTTAGAGCCCTATTCAATTGGCCAAATTACAATTGAATGAGACCCATGGGTTTAGTGTAGGGACTTACACTTCCCTTTTGAACTTCTGGCATATTTAATAATTACCTCTTTTTTGGGGCTATTTACTTTGTCACCAAAAATCCCAGCGAGTTTGGCAACTGAAGGTGGCGGCGTCTCTTCTGTCGCGTTCTCCACTGATTTTCCCTGAAAAACAAACACAATAAAGAGTTTTAAATATTGCCCCAATAAGAAAGTGCTGAGTGATAACTTATATCAGACTTCTGGTTTTTACTGTTCTTGCAAAATTAATAAATATTGTTCTTGTTCCAAACCGAAAATACAGCTTCAAATCTACATTGCCACTTTGTATACAGTATGTGTTAGTTATTAGTCTGTAGTTGCATAAGCACAGATATCACACATATAGTATTATAATCCGTATGTTTCTGCCTGGTCCAGGGGTAGGCAAGTTCAGCCATGGAGAGCCACACACAGGCCAGGATTTGAGGATATCCCTCCTGCATACAGGTCAGGATTTGAGGATATCCCTCCTGCATACAGGCAAGGATTTGAGGATATCCCTCCTGCATACAGGTCAGGATTTGAGGATATCCCTCCTGCATACAGGCAAGGATTTGAGGATATCCCTCCTGCATACAGGTCAGGATTTGAGGATATCCCTCCTGCATACAGGCCAGGATTTGAGGATATCCCTCCTACATACAGGCAAGAGTATTGCTTCTTCATTCGTCCTGATTCACTCACCAGTGCACAGAAAGGAACGCCTCACACCCAGATCTGTGTGCGGCGCTGCAGAACTTGCCTACTCCTGGCCTAGGCTCATGAGGCCCAGGCCTAGGGCAGCACATTTGCTAGTTCAGTACATTGGAATATATTTGTATATGCACATTATTATTATTATTATTATTATTATTGTTTATTTGTAATGCGCCAACATATTCCGTAGCGCTATACATAAGTTAATTTAAGGCAAAGACAAATTCAGTATTACATTGCAAAAAATGGGGGGCCCTGTCTTTTGTGTCTGTAGTGCCTGTCTAAGTGCATTTGACACTGTCTGGCATGATATATATATATATATATATATATATATATATATATATATATAGATAGATAGATAGATAAACTTGTGATTTGAGATATAGGGCCTCATTCAAATGTGATTTGGCCAATTGAATAGGGCTCACAGAAAGGGGAAAGAAAGAGCTGCAAGTGACGCATAAGGGGGGTGCACAAATCTGAATGGCCTAGTCTCATGGTTAAAGGACCACTGTATGATGTTTTAAATAACTAACCATAATAATAGTTACATTTATTCAGGAATAAAACAAACAAACTAAAAAAAAACATAAAACATAGACTATAAATATTTCCCTCTATATGCAATTATTATTTTAATGAGCGTCCAGTCCATGATTGTTCCTTTTCTTTCTCACAGGCTCCATGGCTGCATTGTATGATGTCTGTGCCGTCCTCTTTCATGATATTGCCAGTGGCTTACAAACCTATCACACATTGAGAAGGGAGCCATCATCAGTCTTTCTCGGATAACTGGGTAAGTTTGAAACACCACACCCCTTCCCCCTCACAGGCCCAGAAGCAGGAGGTTTGCATCAATAGATGCAAGAACTGCTCTCAAGAAATGTAAACGCCCCTCTCTCACACACAGCTTCCAGCAAAGTATCATGGTGGATTCCAGGCCCAGCAGAGGCATCAAACGTTATTTTTTTATCATTAAAAACTCACCCTATTCCCAAAAACTTAAAATCCAGATCCAGAGGTTTGTTATCATTTTGGACGGTTTCTGGATTTTACTAGGTATACAATATACTTGTGTATCTATCTACATCTTTGTACTTTATTTATTAACAAGCTCTTACAAGCTCTTTTTTTACTGCTTAAAATCAAACAAATAGTCACTGTACGGGTCTGCCCACTGCAGCTTATGAAAACACAGACTCTGCAGCACTTGCGGTGGGGGTTCCGTACTAACCAACAATCTGCAACATACTGCTCAGACATGGTCCGTGATAGGTTAGGACACTACATTGCACATCCAGTCCTACAGAGTCTGTGTCTGCACACGCTTCAGTGGACAGACCCATACAGGGACTATTTGTTTGGTTTTAGGCAGAGCTTATAAGCACTTCATAATAAAATAAAGTACATACAAGTAAATAGATACACAGGGATATTATATACCTACCAGAAACCTTGAACACTTTGAGGGCAAGTTATCAGATGTTACTCCGACATGTTGCTTGTGTCTTGCTATCAGTTTAGATATCTCACACAACGGCTGAACAGAGGTTTCTTTCCGCCCACAGGAGACTCTTTTTCCAATCCTGTCCCAACAAGGAAATGGAACTTCTATTCAAGGACTGTTAAATAGGAAAACACAACTATTTGTGGGAAATTCTCCAAGCACTTGGAGCCTCTGACAAGACCTTCTGGTTACACAATATCACAGATTGGATTTGTCAAATATGAGGCCAGCAAGCCCCTCCTTACAGGGTCCCTGAGGACCAGTGTGTCTCATTAGCTTTAGGGAGAGGCCAAAACACCCCACATTCCTACAACTGTGATGTCTTGCCATCATTTAATTTCCTACAATGGCGGGTTGTTGTCAAAATGATAGTATATCACCCCAAATAAAGTACATTCAGAATATGGATTGTGGAGAATGACATATTATTCAGAACATATCTCTGGCTTATGTTTATGTGTCCACTTTCAGTGGGTAATCTTGAGAGGAAACAAGATTTCCAATCACGTTTTGTATACATTGCACACTTTGGTATAGATTTGCTCAACCTTAATGAGTTGTGAAGGGTTGCAATGGCAAATTTCCCAGCACTGTAGTGGTTAATCCCCCACAGACTGGGATATAGATCAAAATATACATCAGGTACATTACCATGGGTGTAGGAACTGGGGGGTTGGGGGGCAAAAAATTCCCCCCAGTTTTTCTATATTTGTATGTATGTATATATAAGCTATTTTAATAATGATTAAGCAATTTTGAGAACTCGTGTGCCTCATCACGTTTAGGGAGAAGCCAAAACACCACATATTCATACAGCTGTGATTGCCTTAATTGTTTCTTGCCACCATTTATTATTCTTCCACTATGGCAGGCCCAGTTTTCAAAAAGGTATGTCACCCCAAAATAAGTACTTTCCAGCTGTGGAATAGTAGGAGATGCCGCGCTTTTCAGAACATACCTCTGGCGTATATATGTTTATGTAGCCACTTTAGTGGGTAAACTTGGGAGGGAAATACGTCACATCATCTGCGACAGCACAAGCAAGCTGAATTTTGCCAACAAGAGTTCTTGTTTAGTATAAATAACACACCCTTAGGCACGACTTAGGCAGTGAGCGCCAAAGGAGCTGGTGGAGATAAGCGCCGTAGGCACTCAAACCTACAACCTGCAGGACTACAGATCAATAGAAATATCAATTATCCAATTCACAGTGCAAGCCCCGTAGCAGTTTGAAAAAAATCGCACTAAAAAATTGCGGCCCGTAACAAAAATCTGGACCCCACAAAAAATACAAATTTAACTGCCGAACAGCGTAAATCAAAAAACACACAAAAAAACAAAAGAAAAAATAAATAAAACTCACACAGAGCACGGGGGGACAGCCAGGACATCTGGGAGTGAGGTTGTGCGTGGATTTAAGCCAAATCAGCTAAGCGAGAAAAAAAATGGCGTCCGAAAAAACGAAAACGAGGCTACTCGACCCCTAACCGCGCAAAATAACGCCAGGCACATCCAACTTTTAGGTAGGAACGTACGAGGTACAAAATACACTATTAGGAAGGACGGAAAATGCTCGCGAGCCGCGTAACACATAGACAATCGCCAACATTTTACAACACTAACTTGCAACTAATAACATTACCATTCTAAAATGGCGCTTTACCCGACTAAACGAACGCAGCACGCAGCCTATTTACACTTCACACTGCACACATTGCTGACACTTACACCTCAGTCAGCAACAGTGCAAATGTACATTGTATGCTAAAGGAAAATAAAAAGTGATTGTTAGCTCTTCAGGATATTGATTGCTGGATAAATTAATTAAAAATAGGTAAAGTATATTAATTAATTATTATTAAAAATATATATATATACAAAATAAAAAACGCTAAGTAGCATATTTTACACTGCCGTTACTTTACTTCCTAATACATTTATTCATTACTAATTAATTATTAACATCCATTAATTTAATAATTACTAATTAGTAATGGAAAATAAAAATGTAGAATTTCCACTCCAGTAAACATTTTTTACTTTTTACACTGCACTTATATATCTGGATTACTGCTCATTGGCTGACAGCGATAGGACTCTCAAAGCAGTTATATATTTAAATCACTTTATTATGCTCTGAGACCTGAAAATGTTTTTCTAATTTACACTGCACTAAAAAAATTGTATATTTAACACTGTACTTATATATCAGTCTTTCCGATGAGAGCCAGACATGATCGTTGCAAAGCCCGAAACTTGAAGTACACAAAGGGAGAGGCTCGCAATGAGCGCCGAAGGTGCTCAGAGGAGCAAAAGCCTTACATTGTGTGGAAAACAGATTCGCCATGGCTTCAAATTGTATTGCCGTCATTTTTTGACGGGCAAGTCGCTTGTTTAATATATGTGACAATGCCAGTTTAGATATTTGTTGTGACAATCCGACTGTTTCTGAAGTTTAGGATATTTGGTAGGATACCATTTAAAACGGATATAATAAAGGTTTTTTAATGTATATATTTTCTTCTAAACTTTTGAAATTTGTTAAAAAGTTATTTTTATTTTGTTCATTATGCCAATCCAAACATATTTAGAGTAGGGTTTCAAGGTATAAGAGTCACACAAATAAGTAAATGTAAGAGGATGCTCCTGGGGATTATGAGTCAATTTTATCAAAAGGGAGAAAAAAAAAAAGATCCCTATACCAGGCACACCTCATTTAACCTGATCTAGGAAGAGAAAAATGATATAAAACATAACTTTTATTGTGTATGAATGTACAATAAATAAGCCTCTAAAATAAAATATTGGTGAATAGGGTCAATGTTGTAAGGACAAGCTATAAACCTATATGTATGTATATTATTTTATTGTTTTTATTTAGAGTTTTATTTATTTTACATTTAAAGTTATGTATTAAATCAATTTTCTCTTCTGAGATCAGGTTAATTGAGGTGTGCCCGATACTGGGAACTTTCTTTTTTTCTCCCTTTTGATAATATGCATTAGGCTGTACATTGCCCCAATAGGAATTATAAATTGCATCCCCTGCAATGCTTAGTGAATCTAGGAATAAATCCAGGAGTAAAAACCACCACTGTCCCACGATATGTATTTTTAGATGGCTGACGAATCCCTTTATTTCTGGTCAGTTGGATATCATCACACAACAGGATAATCAAATTATCAGAGTTACAGGACATTCAGACATCTGACCTTAAATGTGATGATCATCTGACCATCCCCAATCTCCTGAGCGTGCTAAGGTTAAACGTCAAGGAAGAAAGATTTCATAATGAGAAATATACTTCTCATATACTGTACATGGATAAAATCAGAGAGGCGGCTCATTATAACTAAACTAGTCGTTTACCTGTCATATATGACAGTATAATATTACATGTGTCTCTTCCCCCCCTTCCCCTGTGTCTCTTCCCCCCTCTCCCTCCCCTGTGTCGCTTCCCCCCCCTCTCCCTCCATTTTTCCTCTCCCTCCCCGATGTCTTCCCCTCCCTCCTCTTTGTCTCTTCCCCATCTCCCTCCCCTGTGTCTCTTCCCCCTCTCCCTTCCCTGTGTCTCTTTCACCCCTCTCCCTCCCCTGTGTCTCTTTCCCCCCTCTCCCTCCATCTCTTACCCCCCTCTCCCTCCCCTGTGTCTTTCCCCCTCTCTCTTCCCTGTGTCTCTTTCCCCCCTCTCCCTCCGCTGTGTCTCTTTCCCTCCCTCTATCTTTCCCCCCCCCTCTCCCTCCCCTATGTCTTCCCCTCCCTCTTTGTCTCTTCCCCCATCTCCCTGCCCTGTGTCTCTCCCCTCTCCCACCCCTAAGTCTCTTCCCCCCTCTCCCTTCCCTGTGTCTCTTCCCCCCTCTCCCTTCCCTGTTTCTCTTCCCCCCCCTCCTCCCTCTCCTGAGTCTTTTTCCTCCCTCCTCTGAGTTTCTTTCCGATTCGGCAAATTAAAAAAAGGCTCTTTTTAAGCACAGAGCATATTTTTTTTTCCAGAAGTTTTTAGTTAGTGAACTTCTATCCAAAAGCAAAGTCTTCACTAACTAAAAACTTCTGTAAAAAAATATTCTCGGTGCTTATATAGAGCCCTATTCAATTTGCTGAATCGCAATTTAATAAGGGTGTATATTAGTAATACTACAGATATTTTTTTTATGGGATTATATGAATAATCAGAGTATTGTAGTATATAGTGATACCTTTTTATTGGACAAACATATTTGTTAGAGTGACAAACTTAGAAAAGTAACACTCTCTTTATCAGAAGCAATACTGACTAAGGTAATAAGTGAGAGACAGACATTATAAATGAAGTAATGACCGGTCAAGTGTGCACATGTTATTTACATACTCATATTATCACTCTTCATAATTAATGGAATTACAGGAATCTAATCCTGAGAAACTCAAAAATATATAATTACTAGCTACTGGCCCGTCAAAAATTAAATGTTAAGGCTGGGAATACTGTACCTTCGGCGCTCATTGACAGCCTCTCCCCCTGTGTAGTTTAAAGGCCTTGCACTTGAGTGTTACCTTCTTGGGTTGTGTTATTGCCTTGGGTTAAGTGTTATTGCTTAGGGCTATTTTTACGTCCTTGGGCCTCGTTTTCCTCCTTTTGCACTTTTCGGCAGCCATTTTTTTCTCGCTTAGGCAAATATGCAGCAAATTAACTTGTCACCTCACTCACAGGCTCCCTGCCTCTCCACTGTGGTGTGTGTTAGTGAATTTGAGGCATATTTGTTGTTTTTTTCATGTCTTTTCAGTTTGGCCGTTAAAGTCGTATTTTTGCGAGGCACACAGTGTATGTATGGGCTTCGGTCCTATGGGTCGTAAGTCCCGCTTTGTGAGGCTCGCAGTGCAATGAGTGCCTTCGGCACTCAGGCACTCATTGCAGCCTAAGTCCTGCGGGGTCGATGGGCCGCCACGCTTTGCGAGGCTCGCAGTTGCGGCCTCTACTGAGCGTGTGAGAAGGTGGGGAAGGTGTCCAATGCTGGCACCTCAGCTGAATTCACCCATCAGTAAATATATACTCCTTCCTTTCATTCCTTCTACTTCTGAATAGAAAAAAAAAATGTAAAACCTCCTACGCAGACTCTATGCCAGCAGGAAGCATGAAAGACAAAATATAGCGCAATCAGTGCTAAAGATTTTAATAAAAAGGATTTTATGTCAACAGTCTACACTGCTGCTAATGTTGTTAGTTTGTTACCAACTTCACAAACATGTGAAACTTTTCTCAATCTACAGTGCAGAGGTGAAGCTAGGGAATGGAGGGCCCCAGTGCACAAAAAATGCACCCCCCTGGGCCCCCTTCTGCTCAAATTTGGAATGTAACGCATTTCGAAGAGCAAAAATTGCTTTGGAACCTGTGCTTGCCAAGACCTTTATAAGTCCATTTACTCCTCATCGTTTGGTACTCGCTGTTCTAGTCATGCCTTCTAGAACCGAATAACTAAGAGTACCAAGGTACCACTATATATATATATATATATATATATATATATATATATATATATATATATATATATATATATAATCCATCCTGAGCTTTGCTCAAAGCTGTGTAATACAGCAGGCATATGCTTAAAGGAAGTCATGTTTAAAATGGTAATGGATTACAAGAGTGAAGCCTCTGTGGGCACATTTGCATGTCCCTGCCCAGCTTCCCAGAATGCAGTGTAATAACTGTATTTCTCTGAATTCTGAGCAGGAAACTATTTTTTTAACTTGTTTTAGACATTCAAATGTGAACACAAATGTAGTATTTATTTACTATCACATATATAGTTGTGAGGGTACGAGTTGTTGCTAACGCTGCGGGCTCGCCGCGGGCCTCGCAAAGCGAGGGCACTGGGCCAGGGTCTCAGTTGCTGGCATGGAGCGCCGAAGGCGCTCCTTGCCAGCGACTGAGGACCCTCGCGAAGCGAGGGCCTCAGTTGGCGCTCCATGCCAGCACCTGAGGACCTTGCAAAGTGAGGGCCGCAGTTGCTGGCATGGAGCGCCGAAGGCGCTCCATGCCAGCAACTGCGACCCTCGCAAAATTCACGCCGCAAACCAAACTCCACGACAAACACATTACGACACTCGCAAACAACATACGACACACGTTCACACACATTACGGACTCGCAACACTCGGACGCTACTCGCGAACATTACAAAATTAAAAACACAATACATACACACAGCACATACATACAAAACTTACCTACAGCAAGAGGTAGCATCCAGGACCTCAAAAATGCAACTTACACCTTCATTTCACTACAAATAAAAGAGTTTACACACGAAAATATTTGCTAAGCGAGAGAAACAATGGCCGCCGAACAAAACGAAAACGAGGCTACACACGCAAACACCATACGAGACACGTTACGACACATTACGACCTCGCAAACATCGGACGCAATACGCCGACATACAAACATTTAAAACACAATAAATACACACAACACACACATAAAAAGCTTACCTACAGCAAGAGGAACCATCCAGCACCTCAAAAAAACAAGTTACACCTTCATTTAAATACAAATAAAACACTTTACACACTAAGAAAATCGCTAGGCGAGAAAAAAAATGGCCGCCGGACAAAACGAAAACGAGGCTACAGCACTCTCCACACGTAAAGCACCACAACACACTCGCAAAACACCACACGAAACCCGAAAAACACTACGAGGCACCAACGGACAATCCGCTAAGACGGACAACACAGAGAAACCGCCATTTTACGCAAATGCGGAAGTACACCACTACGCTAACGGTTTAGACTCGCGCACGCACAGTATTACACTGCACACATGCACCACGCTTATAGAGCAGCTCCACACCACTAATGCTGCACCAACATCATACAAGGTTCACGGATCTTAAACACAATGCTTCAAAATAGGTAAAGTTTATTAATTTATTAATTTATTACATGTTTACTATTATACACAAAACAACATTAGCTCAGTTACAATAACATTGCCGTCATTTTTTGACGGGCAATTCGCTAGTCACATATATAGTTGTCAGCAATACGGGTTGTTGCTAACTCTTGTGGGCTCACGTAGCGAGCCCGCTGCAATTGCGAAAAGGGGCTCCTTGCGCTGGTGGAGATGAGCGCCCTCTACGACTTTCGAACCGCAAATGCGAACCCTCGCGAAGTGAGGGGCCGCATTTGTGGAGGTGGAGGCTCTAGGGCGCCTCACAACCGCTTACAAACCAAGCGGGACTTGGGAAAAAAAAACATAAACACGCAATGACTAACTACGGACTTACACAAAAATATACCAGCCGCGGGACTTAGAAAAAATCCATTACGGACTCGCAAAAATACGAACTTAACGGGCAAACCGCGCACAGTGCAAAACATAAAAAAACACAAAAATAGACACAAAAATAAAATAAAAACCTTACCCACACCAAGGGGGGACACCCAGGACCTCTGCAAGTGAACTTACACCTCAATTTAAGTCCCAATTACCGAGTTTAGCCACTCGAAAATCCCCTAGGCAAGAGAAAAAATGGCCGCAGAAAAAAAGGAAAACAAGGCTACATGAACCCTAAAGCCGCTAAATACCACAAAGCAAATACATCTTTTACAAAAACCTGTACGACCTACAACATACACCATTACCAAGGACGCTAAATCATCCACACCCGCGTACCACATACACATTCTCCGCCATTTTACAACACTAACTTACAGAATGCGGAAGTACCCAGCTACACTAACGGCTTCCCCTCGCGCACGCAGCCTATTTACACTACACACTGCACATATTCCTGACACTTACACCTCAGCTCCACAACACTGCAAACCTACATTAGATGCTGCAGGAACATCAAAACAGATTGTCAGCTCTTCTGCACAATGCTTCCTGCATATATTACTTACAAATAGGTAAAGTATATTAATTTATTAATTTACTACTTATTTCATTAGCATCACAAAAAACATATACAAAAAAAAAAAAAACACTATCGCAAGAAACGCGAAAGACATTCACTGCGCCCCTCACAACGAGAGCCAACACTGCTCATACCACACAAACTACACCAGGGGACAGCCTTGCAATAAGCGCAAAAAGCAGATCAGCGCCGACCTTACAATGACAGCAAAAGCGCCTCTGATAAAAAAAATACAACAACCAAAAGCTCGCAATGAGCGCCGAGATCTCAGACCACCGTGCATGCGCATTGACGGCGGGAGGTTATACAGTTTGTGAAGCACGTGCGTAATGCGACGTGCTGCCTGCTCATGTGCAATGCGCTGCATTGCCCACGTATGCGCAATGCACTGCGCTAGCCAAGGGGGGAGAGAAGGGTAAAAGGGGGGAGAGAGACGGGGAGAGGGAGAGGGTGGGAGAATGACAGGTGAGGGGGAAGAGACACAGGGGAGGGAGAGGGGGAGAAAGAGACACAGGGGAGGGAGAGAGGAGTGAATGAGACACAGGGGAGGGGGGAAGACATGGGGGAGACAGGGAGGGAAGAGACACAGGGGGAGAGGGGGTGAAAGAGGCACAGGGGAGGGAGGGGTGAGAGGGGGGAATAGACACAGGGTAGGGAGAAGAGACACATCAAATATTATACCACCATTTTTGATGATCAAGTTACTAGTATATCTTCTATCGCTCTTTTGCCCACCATATTTTAAATGATTGTTGTGGTGAACTACCTACTCATAAAGGTCCACAACACAAGCTGGGATCCCACTCCATGCTGATGATAGCCAGTAAGCTTGAAACAGCTGTACTTGGATAGGATTCTCCGCTTGTGTATAATCCAACCTTGGCCTCTTTTTATCCCCCCCCCCCCCCCCCATTCTCCCTTTGGGGCTAGAAGTGGGAATGCTCATCCCCAAAAATAGTTCAATGGAAATAGTTTTCGTGTATACTGTTGATAAATACATCATATATTTACTTTTCTATATATTTCTTCTCACGCTCTATATTGTTTCTCCCCCTCTTTGGGGTACAATTATCAAACAGGGATAAAAGTGGTGTTAAGTAGAATTTCCTGTTTTCTATTTAGAAAATAGGTAAGAAAAAAAGGGACTCTGCCACGCCAAATCAAGTTATTTTTTAGGTTATTCTTAAAGAGCATAAAAATGGCTATATGTTGTGTTATCCATTTTGTTCTAAAGTGAATCAATCCTGGGAAATTCCACATTGTTCTTGCTGTATTTATATGCAAATGAGCAGCTTGTGCATATTGATTGGCTGCTCTGATGGGCTTATTTGGATTACAGTCTGCTTCTCTGCCTCTGTAGTGGCCAAAATAAAGAGCTGCAATGTTATCCGGCAGTTCGACCCATCTCCCACCCTTATCAAGTACTCTGAGCCACACATTAGCATGTGGAGCCACAAAATTAATTCAAAATATTTCAGAAATTATTTACCATAAAAGAAAACTCCTAGTACAATGTATAGCCAGTTTTTAATGCTCCTTAAATGCTCTTTAGTATTTTTTCTGGTGTAATGCCCGAATCCCACATACCCCAGTGACCCCTCTTTGCCCCACACACCTGCATGGTCCTGCTGGCAGAGCATCGCTGGGAGAATGCGGGTCGTTACTCGCCACGATTGCTTTATGACATCATTGTTTCGTAGTAACCACAAACACACGGGAATTATATCCTTGGATTTGTGTCGGATGCCAGTGAGCCAGAACCACGTCTGGAGATTATTAACAAGGTGGAGAGAGTGACTTGGTATTGTAAGGGTTCTTGTGTTGTACGTACCTATTATAATCTATTTATATGAGGATTTCTCAAGGGGCGCCGATGGAATCCAACGTGTCAGGTGTCAGATCATCAAGGTAGCGCCCCAGGGACACAGCTAATGACATATAGAAGAGCCTTAATTGTGTTATATACATTTTTTCATACCCATCTCTTATGGAAGGCTGCAATGACTATTTCCTAAAGTTGCCATTGCAACCTTTTGTTATGCATGAGATAGTTTAGTAAATCTCCCCCTAGCAGATGAACCCTTACAGCAGCCAATCAGCAAATAGCAAGTATATCAGACTAATATAGTTTGTCAGCTATCGCTCCATGTTGCCATTATAAATATTATTAGCATCCTTTATTTGTAACGCCCCAACACAATCCGGAGCGCTATACACAGGGCCGGATCTACCTTTTTGGAGCCCCTGGGCAGTGAAGTGGAGGAGCCCCTGTGAGTGAGTATGCAAGGTATGCACAGACCCATTTTTTTGCCTTTTATGTGCATTTAAGTTCCTGTTCCTGCTGTAACTCTCTTGTTCTAGGTGGTTACCCCCTCCCCCCTAGTAGCCAGTCTATGAACTGTAGCTACCTAGTTGACCTATTGGGTAATCCGGCCATGGCTATACAGGGGTTAGGTACAAGGCACCAACAATACTAAACATTGCAAGATGATGGAGATTGTAATCTCAATATGTGACACTAATACTGAGCTCTGTGAGCTGACTGGGTAAAAAGTTCAGGAGCCAGCTCAAGAGCCATTAAGCTGTGACAAACACAATATATGCATCCTCTGTGTTCTTCAGCAGCTCACGTCACCTAATATACAGTCTTGTAGCAATAAAAGTCAAGTACTATAACTTTAACATACATAGTTAAACTTATATAATATCCATGGGTATCTATTTATTTTTTGGTGCTTTGTTTTAATAAGAAGTGCTTATAAGCTCTATTTTATATGCCTAAAATCAAATAGTCCCTGTATGGGTCTGCCCTCTGCAGCGTATGAAGACACAGACTCCTCTGTACTTTCCGTGCTGTGTCTAATACTAGTCAATCAGTGACCATCTCTCAGCAACATTCTACAACGTGCTGCTGAGACGTGGTCCCTGATAGGCTAGGACACCACACTGCATATACAGCCTTTACAGAGTCTGTGTCTGCATATGCTGCAGGGGGCAGACCTATAAAGGGACTATTTGTTTGTTTTGAGTTACATTTTTTCTTTGTAAATATCAAATTAGCCAAAGTTTTAAAACTTATAATGAGACAATAATAATCTTATATCATAATTGTCAAACTGCAAGTCGTTGTCATTCAAAGCGAGGGCCGCATTTGCGGAGGTAGATGCTCCAACGTCCGCTGGGCCGAAGGCTCATTGCAGCCCGCGAATGCGGTCCCTCGCGAAGCTAGGGGCCGCATTTGCGGAGGTGGAGCCTCTAAGGCGCCTTACTCTCGGTATAAAGAAACCCACATAAGCAGGACTTTCAAAAGAAAAATACGACCCTCGGTACTTAGAAAAACAAATCCCGTGGGATGAGGAAATAGGGACTAAGCAAAAAAAAAAAATGAGGTTGCAAAAATCCAAAAGGAAAACAGGACTTAGAAAAAAAAATACAACTTCGCAAAAATACGAAGTTAACGGCTGAAACGTGTACATTCAAAATCAACAAAAACACAGCAAAATCACAAGAAAACAAGAAAAAACACACAGAGCACGGGGGGACAGCCAGGACATCTGGGAGTGAGGTTAAATGCAAATTTAAGTCAAATTTAAGCATTTTCGCAACTTGAAAATCCACTAAGCGAGAAAAAAATGGCGGCCGAAAAAAATGTAAACGAGGCTAAACGACCCCTAAGCACGCAAAACACCACCAGGCACATACGACTTATACCCAGGAACGTACGAGGTACAAAATACACTATTAGGAAGGACAGAAAATGATCCACAACCACGCATAATACATACACAATCGCCAACATTTTACAACACTAACTGCAAACTAATAACATTACCATTCTAAAATGGCGCTTTACACAACTAAACAAACCGTTTGCCCTCGCGCACGCAGCCTATTTACACTGCACACTTGCCACATTGCTGACACTTACACCTCAGGTCAGCAACAGTCCAAATGTACATTGTATGCTGCAGGAAAATAGAAAAACAGATTGTTAGCTCTTCACGATATTGATTGCTGGATATATTAATTACAAATAGGTAAAGTATATTAATTTATTATTTTATTAATTAATTTATTATCATAAAAAAAAATATATAAACAAAATACATAACAAAAAAGCAGGGGAGAGGATCACATTTGGCGCCAAAGGCGCTCAGGGCTCACAATGAGCGCCGAGGGTGCTCAGAGAAGCAAAAGTACACCAAGGGAGAGGATCACAATGAGCGCCACGGGTACTCCGAGGACCAAAAGCCTTACATTGTGTGGCAAACAGCATTTCCTGCCTTACAATTTTATTTCCGGAATTTTTGATGGACAAGTCGCTAGTTATAATATAATGTAAAAGAACCTTAAAGACCCACTGTAGTTTGGTAAAAACTTCACATGCTTACAACGGCTCCCTGGGTTCTCATTGGTTTACACACAAAGAATGTCGGCCATCATTAAAGCAAAACTTAATACAAAAGTAACAAATTAAAGGCTGTAATTAATTATTTTAAAAATGTTGTCTCAAAAAAAGGCATATTATAAATATTATACTTCAGCAGATGCAGACATAGACTCTGTAGTGCTGAATGTGCAATGTATAGTGTCCTAGCCTATCAGGAACCACGTCTCAGCAGCATGTTGCAGAATGTTGATGAAAGATGAGGGAAAAGAGGGAAAGAGACAGAGGGGGGAAGGGGGAAAGATACCCAGGGGATGGGGGAAGAGACATAGGAGGGAGAGGGGGGAAAGAGACACAGGGAAGGTAGAGGGGGAAGAGACACAGTGGAGGGAACAGGGGGTATGAGACAAAGAGGATGGAGAGGGGAGGGAGAGGGTGGGAAGAGAAGCAGGGGAGGGAGGAGGGGTAAAGAGACACAGAGGAGGGAGGTGGGGGAAAGAGACACAGGAGGGGGAGAAAAACAGGGGAGGGGGGAAGAGACACATGGGAGGGAGTGGGAGGAAGAGACTCAAGGGAGGGGGAAGAGACAGGGGAGGGAGGGGGGGAGAGAAACAGGGGAGGGAGGGGGAAAGAGACACATGGGAGGGATGGGGAAGAGACATGGGAGGGAGGGGGAAGAGACACAGGGGAGAGAGGGGAAGAGACACAGGGGAGGGAGGGGGAAGAGACACAGGGGAGGGGGAAAGAGACACAGGGGGGGAGGGAGGGGGAAGAGACACAGGGGAGGGGAGAAGAGACACAGGGGAGGGAGGGGGAAAGAGACACATGGGAGGGAGGGGGAAGATACATAGGGGAGGGAGGGGGAAGAGACACAGGGGAGGGAGGGGGAAGAGACACAGGGGAGGGGGGGAAAGATACACAGGGGACGGAGGGGGGGAAAGAGACACAGGGGAGGGGGAAAGAGACACAGGGGGGAGGGAGGGGGAAGAGACACAGGGGAGGGGAGAAGAGACACAGGGGAGGGAGGGGGAAAGAGACACATGGGAGGGAGGGGGAAGAGACATGGGAGGGAGGGGGAAGAGACACAGGGGAGGGAGGGGGAAGAGACACAGGGGAGGGGGGAAAGAGACACAGGGGAGGGGGGAAAGAGACACAGGGGACGGAGGGGGGAAAGAGACACAGGGGAGGGGGAAAGAGACACAGGGGGGAGGGAGGGGGAAGAGATACAGGGGAGGGGAGAAGAGACACAGGGGGAGGGAGGGGGAAGAGACACAGGGGAGGGGAGAAGAGACACAGGGGAGGGAGGGAGACAAAGACACATGGGAGGGAGAAGAAGAGACATGGGAGGGAGGGAGAAGAGACACAGGGGAGGGAGGGGGAAGAGACACAGGGGAGGGGGAAAGAGACACAGGGGACGGAGGGGGGAAAGAGACACAGGGGAGGGGGGAAAGAGACACAGGAGGGAGGGAGGGGGAAGAGACACAGGGGAGGGGAGAAGAGACACAGGGGAGGGAGGGGGAAGAGACACAGGGGAGGGAGATGGGGAAAGAGACACAGGGGAGGGAGGGGGATGAGACACAGACGAGGGAGGGGAAAGAGACACAGAGGAGGGAGATGGGGGAAAGAGACACAGGGGAGAGAAAAGGGAGGGGGGGGGAGACACATGTAATATTATACTGTCATTTATGATGGGAAAATGACTAGTATTATATATCTAGTAACACCCAGGATCCTTCCCCATCCCTTTAAAATATTCCTTTTTTATTTGTTGTTCCAACATCCATCTTGTGTCCAAGTCCCATCACTACCAGACAGGAGAGAAACATTTTCCAGGATTCTTACTACAAAATACATCTTGTTAATCTCCCAATAAAAGGCTCCTGACACATTTACAGCCGTATAAACAACTTTTTAGGCAACAAATGAGATGATTTGTGTCTGTGTCAGTATCTGGAAGGCATTGTACATTTTACAAAAACAGTGAACAAGAGCAAAACCTGGGACTTATTTAACAACTTAACTAAACTAAAAGACCTTAAAGAGACAGACCTCATGTATTTGTCTTTCCTGCACTTTAACGACCAATTTATTATTTTGTTTTCCCATTAAGAACAGATGCTGCAAATGTTAAAAACAATACTTGCGGCACTCTTAGAGTAGGGCCCCACCCAGCCCAATCCAACCACCCAACCCAGGCCCGTTAGCAACCCCCCCCCCCCCCCCCCCTGCACCCTCCATGATCAAAAATCTAAAATTGGTCCAAGAGGTGGCAGCGGGGAGCAGTTTTGCACTATGCAGATGTGTATCAGGGAAGAGGTGAGAGAGCAAAATATACAGGATGGGTTCTTTAAGGGGGAAGTAAAGGAGATAGGAATGGGTCCACTGAGTGAGTTGATAGCAAGGGGGCCTGATCCATTCTCTAGGTCCGCCACTGGTTAAAAGTGCAGTGAGAGCAGACAAAAGCGGTAAATAAGTAGGTGCAAAGCACCAGGGCCCATAGCAACTGGCAGCAGTATGGCGCAAGGGGGAACTTTTTTTTATTGTAAAGAGAAGTTGCAAGTGGGGTCCCTAAATTATTTTGCACCAGCCCCTCCATTCACAAACTCTGATTACATGCAACCTAAAAAATAGGCCAGTTCCATATTCCTTTAAGATATACAATGGGGGTGGGGGCAAAGATATCTTAATTTGGGATCCTCATCTATGAAGATTTCTGACATACCCAAAGAAACATAGAATTTGCTGGCACAGAAGAAGCACTTGGTCTAACTAAGGCTAGATTATATTGTATATAAAATGTTCCATCGTGTCTGGCTTCAGCACAATAATAGCTGAAATGAATACAGAAGGTTCCTAGGTGTTACTAGATATATATCCCCTATTACTGACGTACTTTATTTTATTAAAAAGTGTTTTTAAGCTCTGCCTTAATCTTAGAAATATTGGTTTCTTCCCTCTGCAGCTCATGAAGACAGTCCTGCAACATGCTGTGTGAGAGAGGTCACTGATTGGCTAATTGTAAACACTACACTTCACAGTCTGAGTATTCATGAGCTGCAGAGGGCAGACCCAAACAGGTAAAAATTGTATGATTTTAGGCAGAGAAATCAGAGGTTTTAAACGAGTCTTAATAAAATAAAATACATAAAAATAAATAGATACCCGGGTATATTATATTCCTAGAGAAATCCAGGAATCTTCCATATTCCTTTAAGAACATGTAATTACCTACTGAACAGGAGAGGAAGTGAGGGATAGATATAGTAGATCTAGGAATAAATAACATTTATGTCGCTTGTTGTGTGAGAAGAGAACAACCCGGAACAAGCTGCATTGTCTTTCATTTTAATTGTATTAAGAAACTATATTTGCTTATTCTGATGCCATATTTCCTGTTTCCTCCCCGTCTTGTATCTTTGCCAGATCTTGGTACATTTTCTCATTAAACATCTTTATATTATTTTAGGGAGTGTGTCAGGGCAGAGAATTAGGGCTTTATCTACTAAGCTCTGAAGTGACTGATCATACAATAATCAGCCGAGAGCTGCAGATGATTTGAAGAGTATTAAAGCCTTGAAGATTATGAAATAAGCCCTTTAAGAATTGATTTCCTCTGGCTACACTGCTTTTTGTGACGTCCCTTTATCCAGAAAAATCTCACTCCTCACCCCTCTCTGTTGTGTCTTCCTTGAAATCACTGATATATATATATAAATATATATATATATATATATATATATATATATATATATAAATATATATATATATATATATATATATACACTAGTCGTTTACCTGTCATAAATGATGGTATAATAGTACATGTGTCTCTTCCCCCTCTCCCTCCCTCCCTTCCCTCTGTTTCTTTCCCCCATCTCCCTCCCCTGTGTCTCTTCCCCCACCTCCCTCCCCTGTGTCTCTCCCCCCTCTCCCTCCCCTGTGTCTCTTTCCCCTCTCCCTTCCCTGTGTCTCTTTCCCCTCTCCCTCCCCTGTGTCTCATTCCCCCTCCTCTCCCTCCTCTGTGTCTCCCCCCTCCTCTCCCTCCCCTGTGTCTCTTCCCCCTCTCCCTCTCCTATGTCTCTTCCCCTTCTCCCTCCCCTGTGTCTCTTTCCCTCTCCCTTCCCCGTGTCTCTTTCCCCTCTCCCTCCCCTGTGTCTCTTTCTCCCCTCCTCCCTCCCCTGTGTCTCTTTTCCCCCTCCTCCCTCCCCTGTGCCTCTTTCTCCCCTCCTCCCTCCCCTCTGTCTATATTATAGCTTGTAAAAATCAACCCCTGCTGATTAAAGAGGTTTGATTTTAAGCAGGATTAAAATCTGACTATACATTGCACTAGCAGTTTTCTCTTCCGTAAATCATTACTGAGATATTTAGAATTGATGTTGCACCCCTATATGCTAATGTGAGGCTCAGCGTGCTTGATAAGGGTAGAGAGGGGTCTATCTGCCTGATAACATTGCAGCTCTTTATTTTGGCCACTACAGAGACCAACTGTAATCCTAATTAGAACATCAAACCAGCTAATTAATATGCATGAGCTACTAATTTGTATATAAATATAGCATCAACAATGTGGAATTTCCCAGGTTTTATTCATATATCCAGTTTTTCATGCTCTTTAAAAATAACCTTAAAAAAACAACTTGATATCGGGGTGCCGGAGTCCTCTTAATCTGTCTTTACCAGAGATTCAGGAGAACAGAGAGTCAGAGGAGACAACCAGGGCTACAGGGGGTTATTAAATATGAAATAATAATAATAATAATAATGAAATATGATGTAATAAATCTGAAATAATTATGAGGGAGGGGTTAAAAAAAGACAGGGAAGGAGTAGAAGGGATCTTTCCTGGGTGTTACTAGGTATGTAATATACTTGGGTATCTATTTACTTTTATGTACTTTTTCTTTTTCTGTTTTTATGGCCTAAAATAAAATAAAAAATAGTCCCTGTATGGGTCTGACCTCGGCAGCATATGCAGAGACGGATTCTGTAGGGCTGGATGTTCAGTGTTGTGTCCCAGCCTATCAGAGACCATGTCTCAGCAGCATGTTGCAGAGAGATGTTCAGTGATTGGTTAGTATGAGACACAGCACAGCAAGTAGAGCGGAGTCTGTGTCTACATATGCTGCAGTGGGCAGACCCATACAGGGAATATTTGTTTGCTTTTAGACAGCAAAAACAGATCTTATAAGCACTAAAGAACTAAAATAATGAACATAAAAGTAAATAGATACCCAGGGATATTATATGTACAGCAAGGGAGAAATCCCAATCAGAGTGGGGTAATACCTGAGATATGCCCTAATATCCCAACCCTTTGCTCTTCTACATCAGACCCCTCACTCACAATCTTTGAGACCCCTCAGTGCACACGGATCCGTGTCCTGATACATGTGTACCAATCCCTGGAGGTCACACACAGGAGCAGCTGGTCAGCGTAGGTCAGCAGTGTGACACCCAGACCAGGAGACCGGGGTCATGGTCAGGAGACTGCCCTGGAGCGGTGGGTGCAGACCAGGATGAACCGGCCACTAGAAACAGATGATACAGTGTTGACCCCCCCGTGAGGTATCATCGGCATGGAGGATCTGTCTAAGAGGTCACATGGTGTCATTAGAGTGACATTCCCAGCGTGCTCAGCTCAAGCCCCCCCTGCTGTGACCAATGCCTGGCATGTGACACATGCATTATACTGAGCGTCCTGTCACTGCATGGGCAGGGGACAGGTACATCCATACCCCATACTCATGTGGCACTGCGCAGATATGGAGGTCATGTGTCCCAGCTGTTACCAGGGAATGTGCTGGAACACAAGCACTCCAGGAATTCCCATTATCCACAAGTGGAAGCCTTTAGATTGTGTCTGATTATATTGTACCCAAATACACTGAAATACTGGCCGATTAAAGGACACAGCGCTCTGGATCATCAAACAGGGCCCTGAAAATCAAGTGAAAAAAATATAATATAATTATCTAATCACATATATAGTTCTCAGCAGCGCAACATTGCCAAAATACGTTGGCAACGCAACGTTAAAACTGCAGGCTTGCAAAGCAACGGCCGCGATTGCGGCCAGGCAAGTAGCACCAAAGGCGCTCCTTGCGCTGGTGGAGATGAGCGCTATAGGCGCTCATCCCTACGACCACGGAATTTATTTGTTGTTAAAATGTACTCTGTGCACATTTTAGGGTGGTGCATGAAGAATCACCCTGTATGAAATGTTCTGGGACACAAAGGTGGTGTTAAGAAGCTCTGGAATGTACAGGACCAGCAATCCCCCAGGAGCACTGGGTGGTGCAGAGCCGCCTCTAATGGAGCACTGATACAGGACCAGCAATCCCCCAGGAGCACTGAGTGGTGCACAGCCGCCTCCAATGGAGCATTGGTACAGGACCAGCACTCCCCCAGGAGCACTGGGTGGCGCAGAGCCGCCTCTAATGGAGCATTGGTACAGGTCCAGCAATCCCACAGGAACACTGAGTGGTGCACAGCCGCCTCCAATGGAGCAATGGTACAGGACCAGCAATCCCCCAGGAACACTGGGTGGTGCAGAGCCGCCTCTAATGGAGCATTGGTACAGAACCAGCACTCCCCCAGGAGCACTGGGTGGCGCAGAGCCGCCTCTAATTGAGCATTGGTAGTTAAAAGGGCCATTGGACAATGAGAAGATACATATAAGGCTGAAACATTTCAGTGTAACTAAGAGCATAATTAAGCAGGAAAAAATCATACAGCTTGTTTTTAAATAGATTTTTTTTTGCAAAATTTACATTTCTGTAGAAATGTGGCTCCATCTATTGATGTAGCGTCCTGCTCCTGGGCATGTGAGGGGCGAGGGTATGGTGTTCATTTTAATCTTATGCTATTATCTAACAAAGGCTTTGGGCTCCTCCCTGTTCCCTATACTGCCACCCCTCCCTCAACTGATAACTACAAACACACCATCATCCAGCTATCAGCATCTTCAAAAATTTTGATTTTTCCAAAAATGTTTTTGCATTAAAAAATACCAAAATAAACATTTACAAACTCACCCTGATGTTTGCTAAATCTTTTCAGTTTCCAAGCTGAGGCTTTTGTTAGTTGACACCCCTGAAAAGCCCTACTAAGATTACCATAAAATTCATAATTCCTTTTGGCCAATCAGGAGAAAGTAGAGGTTAGCTGAAACATTTGTATCATATTCTGTGGTTTCTGTGTTGCAAGCAGCCTGGGATATGTAGTTTATCTCTCTAACCTTGTACTTTGATTCAGCTTTGAGCTCAGAAACTGCCCTACCATGTGATTCCATCTGCTGCAAATACTTCCTGGGCTCTCTACCATAAAGGTAAAACTCTCTATCTGGCTGCCTTTCCTGTGTGTGTAGTTATCTATGTAAGCTCCCTGTGGGTGTACAAAGCTGGATTTTACTTTCCTGCATACTCACCTATCTACTTTCCTGCCAACTCTGTATGTACCCTGAACTTATCTATATAACACATATTTTTTTCTGATAATCACTGCCTGTTTCTTACCAAACATTTGAAATCCAGGAAACTTCTATATACCTTTAATGGCTTCATAGGACCTATGTTTTATTTCATGCAATTTAATGAGTATGCTTTAAACATTAATTATAAAAATGAAAAAAAAGGCACATTTTATCACCTTCACTGTGAATTAAATGCAGGTTATGACAATCAATGGTTACTATTGAGGTCTTGCCATGTTTTTTTGGGCCTTGTGTACAACTCTACAAATGGACAATTGGACTTTAGCTTGTGATCCGCAGACTGCTATACTACTACCACTGTACTTTAAGGGATAAACACTTTACCCTTAAAAATCAAACCACATTGGGCTTAAATCTCATATATTACATGGTAGTCATTTGGTGAGCAAACTACGACTAAGCGTCAGATTTAAGCCCAATGTGGCTTGATTTTTAAGGGTAAAGTGTTTATCCCTTAAAGTACAGTGGAAATCTATGCTTTGACAACTGGGTGAATATTAGGTTAAAAAACATTGTTTTTAGCTGTGTGAATGTGTTTTGCAATCACATATATAGTTGTGAGCATATGAGCCGTTGCTCACGCTTGCAGGCTCGCAAAGCGAGGGCCGCAGTTGCTGGCAAGGAGCGCCAAGGCAACTGCGACCCTCGCAAAATTTACGTTGTTACGCAAGGACACGTTACGAACCATTACGACCTTGCAAAAATCGTCCGCAACACGCGCACATGAAAACATGAAAAATACAACAAATACACACAACAAATACATAAAAAACTTACTTATAGGAAGAGGGAGCATCCAGGACCTCGAAAACTAAGGTTACACCTCAATTTAGCTCAAATGAAAAGAGTTTAGACACTAAGGGCCTCATTCTATTATCGGCCGTAGGAGATGCGGGGCCGCAAGGACCGGCCGCAAGCTATTCGGCTATTCTATTCCCCTCCGGCCAGGGGCTCCGGCAGGCTTGAGGCCGGTGCCTTGCTATCTCTTGCGGCCGCTCGCGCCGGAGGAAAGCCTTTAATCTAAAACGGCCGCAAGAGTTTCGGCCGCAAGAAAATCCTGGTTGCTATTCTATTGCCCTGGGAACTCTCTCTGCAAGGCTAAAACAGAGCCGCAGCTTACTTGCAGCAAAAAGGTCCCGCTAGCACCAATTAAGCACATAATAAAGCCGAAATAAAGCCATCCTGCACTCTGATGAGACGATAAAGTGATTGTAGGTGTTAGCAAAAATAGCACAACATTCCCCTACACTCAAATCCGTAAATACATTATTTTTTAATTTATGTCACATATCCATGTAAAAAGTCCAGAGGGCTTGGAGCACCTCAGACCCGCCCACGCTGCGGCCGGAAAATAAACAGTTAATGTAAACTCGGATTTGGGCTGATGTGCAAGCTTGAGAGGGGGTTGCTATTAATCCTCATGTCCCCCAATATGATCCCTAGCATTTACAGAGCTTTACAGTGCCGTCTTGAATTTATTTTTGACTTTAAAGTTTTCTGAACTTAAGGCCGGTTGCAAAATATACGGCCGGCCGTAAGGGGAGATCCTTGCGGGGCCGTATAATTGAATTGCAAGATAACGGAACCCCCACAAGGAATCGCGGCCGTTTTACGGCCGATAATAGAATGAGGCCCTAAGAAATTCTCGAAGCAAGAGAAAAAATGTCCGCCGAAAAAAACGAAAACGAGGCTACAGCAGTCTAAAGACGCCAAACACCACCAAACACCTACGTATGTGCCAGAATACACCTCCGAGATTAAAAAACAAGGACGTACCTGCGCAACCCCAAAAACATTACAAACACAATAAATACAAACAACAAAGGGGGGGCACTGAGGACCTATGTAAGTGAAGTTACACCTCCATTTAAGCACAAATTTCGCAGTTTAGAGACCCGAAAATCACCTAAGCGAGAGAAAAAATGCCTGCCGAACAAAACGAAAACGAGGCTAAAGGTCCCTAAACACGCAAAACACCACCATAAACACGCAAAACACCACCAAACAGCTACGGATATTCCGAAAAAGTCGCACGACATAGAAAACGAAGGACGCTAAATCAGCCACATTATATACACCAAACAACATTAGCTCACTTACAATTTCATTTAGCTAGTTTTAAGTATAGTTGCCATTTCTTGGATTGACTGAACTGGTTATGGTTGCTTTTTCTGGCACTATTTGTGCATTACTGCGGGGTCTTTAGCCAGTTTGTTGGGCACACCAAAGCCCTGGAGATCGGAGGTCCCTGAAATGGGACATATGATGGTGTATTGTTATTAGCTATTCAGTAGTTTAATGTGATTTTTTGTCGCAGTCTGCGAATCACAAGCCAAAGTCCAATTGTCCATTTGTTGGGTTGTACACAATGCCCAAAGATCATGGCAAGCCCGTAGTAGTAACCATTGATTGTCATAATCTGCATTAATCCATAGAGAAAGTGATTTAATGCAGCGTATTTTCCTATTTTTATAATTATATTAAATTTCCCCAACTTTTTATCCACTGATTACTCATTTGAATAGTGTACAGCACTGGAACATTTGATAGACTTTTGTCTGTGCTTTAAACATTAGCAAAGCCCTATTTTGCTTTAAAAAAGTGCACAGAGCATAAGTACGTCTGTAGATTTCATTAGATTGCCATTTGACAAAATCATAAACAAATAAACTAATGGCAGACCACAGCAGAGAATAATTGCACATACTAGTTAATAAATTGGCTGTATGATTTTTTTTTTTTACTTTATCACTAATTTATCACACGAGCATTCTGTAAATATGCGACTTTCCCAGCCCTTTAATTTCCATTTAAAATAGTGTTAATAAAGAGACATCTCTAATAGCTACAGAGGACATTCCTGGCTGTCAACAACACCTCCTAATGTGAAAAGATGGACGTGCTGGCTGCTTGGTAATCTCTGAAGCAGAAAGAGGCAGACTGGGCTATATTCGCTAAGGTGAGACGATGTTGCTTTGCAAGATAAAACATTTTAAGTCTCTAGTCCAATCCATAGAGCCTCTTTTTCCAACTGGAGATGTCTCGGCACTCTTTTAGCAAATAAGCTCCATATAACATACTGTAAATATACAATCCCACTCTTACCCTAATAAATATGGTCCACTGACTGAGCCCTTCACCAAGCATCACTTTGTAGTAATGATAATTTATACAGTTTCTTATAGCCAATTATTGTCAATAATTGTGAATTACCCATTATTCTCTGCAATCTGCACATGCATATTCTTGTCCGTTCCATATGGCTTTAGACTGAAAACAATACAGCCAGACCCCCAGGGGATGATTCACAATTATTGACAATAACCAAAGACTGTTTTATAGGTTTTATTATTATTATTATTATTATTATTACTATTACGATTATTATTATTATCCTTTACTTATAACGCGCCAAAATATTCTGTAGCGCTATACAGGGGTTAATTTTTTATATGTGCCCATATAACTAATATGTTACAATCAATATTGCAGTCAAAATGAACCTCTATGGATTCTTCATTGTAATTAATATAAAACAATAAAAGGGTTAACCCAGCTTCTTTCTTATAGACTTAGCGGAAACATCTGGAGTCCGAACAGGAAGTAAAGAAATGATCACAAAAAAAAAAAACAGCAGTAAAAACTGCCATTGAAACCCAGGGATGAGCTCATTGCTGTGTCAAAAACGATCTTAAAATAGAAGAGGAACGCAGGTCACATCCTCCTAACGAACAATTTGTACCAACTGGTAACAGGTGCGCCCTCAAGAATGGAAAGCTCGTAAAGAAGCGCCATTTGTTTTGTCACTTTAAGAGTAGTTAACTCATAGTGTTAACATGAACTGAATGTTTTAATTAGTTGTAGTAAAATTTACATTCAATTATAAAAAAAAAAAAAAAAGCAATAAACAATATTAAACTTTCTGTCATGTACTCGGCTGGTGCTGGTATCCACCCAATATAAGGCCAAAGGAGGGAGGTACTTGTGTTTGTAGTATCCCTTGACAGTAAGCTTTCGCAATCAATGACTGTTTAATCTCTTATGATTTCTGATTGTTCTTTAAAATTGTCTCTGAGCCAACTTCCCAAACCTCGCCTTAATGACCATATCAGGGTGGAGACAAACACTCAGCTTTAGACTGATACTCCAATCATTGAAAATTAGTTTAATATTAAATATTGCTATTATAAATTATTAAATAGGAAGTTTATTAATGATCAAAGCATAGTTAAAATAACTAGCTTCACTTGCTAACGCATCCTTTAAAGGACCATTCAAGGCCAAGAACGCAGGAATCCCCCCAAAAATGATTGTGTGATCTCATGAGACCCGAGTATGAAGAACTAGCCAAAGGGACAGGGGGTGAGTGGAACTGATGGGGAAAATTGATAATCTGGGGGGATATGTCCCCCTCGTTCCTGTTGAAGGCCTATAATTACAGGATGGTTTTTCAAAGAGCTTCAGGGATTTTGGGCCCTATGTACTGGAACTTAAAATCCTACCTAGCTATGTTAATCATCCACCCCTAAAATATTGCGAGTAAACTGTTACGAGTCACTGCTACGAGTGAACTTCACGACACAGACGAAAACAAAGGCAAAAATCTCCATTGATTTTTGCACTGTCAATAAACTACAAGCTACTCCATTAGACTTTCACACCCAAACCCTATGCTAAAATGTTGCCCTCACTTGTACACTAGGGAAGGGCCCTAACTACAAAAATTTTAAAAAATATTACGGTTACCAAAG
Source organism: Discoglossus pictus (assembly GCA_027410445.1). Taxonomy (NCBI): domain Eukaryota; kingdom Metazoa; phylum Chordata; class Amphibia; order Anura; family Alytidae; genus Discoglossus; species Discoglossus pictus. The sequence continues at coordinate 19,493,794 of CM050164.1, forward strand.
GCCACTTGTAAAGGCTTTTAAAGTGTTTGCTGGGTGCCGCAGCAGCAGTTAAAGAGACAGTAGACTTTTTCTAAATGACTACCCCACCACTAAAACTATAACCCCTGCAAGGGGGGTGCAGGCATCTAACACTAACCCCCACCCATCGTGCCATCTAATTAAGCCCTGCCACGGGTCCTTAAAACACCTAAATCATCTAACCACTTAACCCCCATTAAACCCCTTCTCCTATAATTAACCCCCCCATGTTGTATATGCTAATGAGCAGCTCACATATTAAGTAGCTGCTTTGATGCACTAATTAGGATTACAGACTGCTTCTCTGCCTCTATAGTCACCTAATTAAAGTCCCACCAATGTTATATGGCAGTTAAACCCCTCTCCCACCCATATCAAGCCATACTAAGCTGCAAAATCAATTCTAAATATTTCCAAACGAATTTACTGTCGAGAAAAAATGCTAGTGCAATGTATAGCCCGATTGTATTGCTCTTTGAGATTAAATCAACTTCCTGTTTGGGTGACAGAGTCCCTTTAAATTAGAGCACTTGAAAATCTAAGCACCACTAGCGCTACGGAATATGTTAGCGCTACGGAATATGTTGGCGCTTTACAAATAAACGATAATAATATCAGACTACACTCTCCCTTTAAAAATTATATTACACAGACATGAAAACTGATGGTGCATAAAAATAGCCCCGGGCCCCAAGTAATAAACACATAAAACCATTCTTACAGTGAGGAAGGTAAATATTTATACGTGTTCCACAGGGTCCAATACTGTAGTAATATTATTGTCACATACTTCCTGTCAGTTATAAATTACATTTTCCGTCACATCTAGGTTCACTACAAAACCTCCATACCACACAATTAACTCATTCATTTTTAAACTAATTTGGTATTTTGTTATTTAATTTAATTATAAACGTATAGTGATAATAAACGTATATTTTCTGTGTATTTAAGGCCACAGCCATGAATGGTAAAGGCCACCGCAGGAAGGAAGGAAGGCCACCCAGCAGCTATTTTGTTAAAAAAAATGAAATATGGTTGGAACTATCAAGGAAAAAAATATAATTTTTTTTTTTTCTCCCCATGAAATAATAAGATAACAAAAAATGAACAAATGTACTAAAACAAACAAAAAGTAAAGATATTTTATGGATGGTTATTGGATCTTCACTCAGGTGTGAAGTGATGAGAACTGATCCATACCTAATATCCAAAAGGGTAGTGGTTCTTAAAGGACCATTGTAGTTTTGGTAAAACTTCACATATTTGTGCAGTTTTAGCAAAAAGAAAACAGAAAACATACAGTAGATGGGTAAGCCATCAAACAATATAAAAGGGCAGTGGTGGATGTTGCACTCCCCCACCTTCCGTTTGAGGATGCCCCACAGATGCTCAATAGGGTTTAGGTCTGGAGACATGCTTGGCCAGTCCATCACCTTTACCTTCAGCTTCTTTAGCAAGGCAGTGGTCGTCTTGGACGTGTGTTTGGGGTCGTTATCATGTTGGAATACTGCCCTGTGGCCCAGTCTCTGAAGGGAGGGAGATCGTGCTCTGCTCCAGTATGTCACAGTACATGTTGGCATTCATGGTTCCCTCAATGAACTGTAGCTCCCCAGTGTCGGCAGCACTCATGCAGGCCCAGACCATGACACTCCCACCACCATGCTTGACTGTAGGCAAGACACACTTGTCTTTGTACTCCTCAGCTATTGCCTCCACACACTCTTGACACCATCTGGACCAAACAGGTTTTATCTTGGTCTCATCGGACCATAGAACATGGATCCAGTAATCCATGTCCTTAGTCTGCTTGTCTTTAGCAAACTGTTTGTGGGCATTCTCGTGCATCCTCTTTAGAAGAGGCTTCCTTCTGGGACAACAGCCATGCAGACCAATTTGATGCAGTGTGCGGTGTATGGTCTGAGCACTGACGGACTGACCCCCCAACCTCTGCAGCTATACGTCTATTTCCCAAAGACAACCTCTGGATATGGCGTTGAGCATGTCCACTCAACTTTTTTGGTCGACCATGGCAAGGCCTGTTCTGGTAACTGTGAAACCGCTATATGGTCTTGCCCACCGTGCTTCAGCTCAGTTTCAGGGTCTTGGCAATCTTCTTATAGCCTCGGCCATCTTTACGTAGAGCAACAATTCTTTTTTTTAGATCCTCAGAAAGTTCTTTGCCATGGGGTGCCATGTTGAACTTCCAATGACCAGTATGAGAGAGTGTGAGAGTGATAACACCAAATTTAACACACCTGCTCCCCATTCACACCTGAGACCTTGTAACACTAACAAGTCCCATGACACCGGGAGGGAAAATGGCTAATTGGGCCCAATTTGGACATTTCCACTTTAGTTGCCAACGGTTTAGACATTAATGGCTGTGTGTTGATTTATTTTGAGGGACCAGCACATTTACACTGTTATACAGGCTGTACACTTACTACTTTACATTGTAGCAGAGGGTCATTTCTTCAATGTTGTCACATGAAAAGATATAATAAAATATTTACAAAAATGTAAGAGGTGTACTCACTTTTGTGAGATACTATATATATATATATATATATATATATATATATATATATATATATATATATATACATACAGTATTTATAACTATTCAAGATATACTTAGACTTCCCTAAATGAGCAATGTGTGACAGTATCTAGAGGAACTTTCCCTTTAACACATTTTTCAGATGCTTTTACATACTATGTAATATCTTGTATTCCCAATAAGTGAACAGTCTGCCATATACAGTACATTGTTATCTATTTAAATGGTCACTGAAGCCCTAAATATTGTGTCATTAATGAAAAATTAACTTTTATACCCTGTGCAATGGCAGTTTTTGAAAATCTGCAGTTGTGTGATCTTTGTACACTACAAGATGAATCCCCCAGAGCAGGGGTAGTCAAGTTCAGTCCTGGAGAGCCACACATAGGCCAGGAATTGAGGATATCCCTGCTGCATAAAGGTGACACTTTTTTGGCTCTCTATGGCCGATTTTGCCTACTCCTGCCCCAAAGAATTATGGGCCCCATTCAATTGGACAATTCGCAATTACTTGAACTTATAAAGCAGCTCGTAAAAGTTACAGACATTCAATTAAATTCATTTAGCTGCTCACAATCACTGCAGCCTAGCCAAAGCCGCAAAACTAGCCTTAGAACTCCATTGGTTTTAGCACAGCTCAAGATTTATGAACGGTAAATAATTAAAGTTACACAAAATGTATTATTATTTATTTGTAATGCGCCACCATATTCAGTAGCGCTATACATGGGTAAAGTTCCAGGCGAGACAAAAACAATATAAAAGGGCCTCATTCAAATGCGATTTGGCAAATTAAATAGGGCTCTATATAAGCACATAGACGTTTTTAGTTAGTGAAGACCTTGCTTTTGGATAGAATTTCACAAACTAAAAATATCTGTAAAAAATGTTTGCTATGTGCTTATATACAATTGGCCAAATCGCATTTGAATGAGGCCCCATGTGTTACTGACTTCATGGTGACGTCTCATTTACCATTGGCTGTGTCTAAGAAGTATTAAGAGTGTTTCAAAGTAAATTATGGGCTTGCTTAAATATTGTCAGATCATAAGAACACTTCCCCGTAATCCTACTTACGAGTGCATGGTTACCCATGGTGTAAAAGTGGATTATTAATTTATTAGGGGAGGATGTCAGAAAAATTAATAATAGAGGGGCGGTCTAACCACCTATTTATAATTTTGACTTTTAATTGAACCTTAAAGGAACTCAACTTGAATAGAGAACTTGTAATGGGGGAGATTGCTCCATTCACTTGCTCCTCCACTGTACACTCCTTATTTCTTGCCAAGTAATGTGTTGAGGAGGTTTCCAAATGCCAGACAAAAATACCATGGAAGAGCTCTGATTACAGGTATCTGATATGCAAAGCCCAGGGTACAGATGGCCATTGGACATTTTGAGGTTTCATTTTCTGCTTATACTGTAGCTCAGGCCAGGAAGCTGCAATAAAATCCTACAGGAGACACCTGCTCCTCATGGCCACAGAGACTCACCTCTTGGAAACATTTTTATTCTTACAGAGCAAGGCAAATTCCTGTTAGATCCCAGGAAACCTCAAAATATCTTGTAATGCAGAAAAAATATCTTTGGAAAATAGTATATAATAATAAATAATATATAAAATAAACCATGGGCAAGATATATGAAAAAAAGTAATCAGGAGCAAATGTATATATATATATATTTCTGGTCACAACGTGAGGTAGCTGATGTCTAATGGCAGCCACAAGAAAACTAGGCCCGGCTGCCATTTTGTGTCCACCTCAAACATTTTTTTTTTCCAGATAGTTTTGTAAAACCCCTATATCCTGAAAAAAAACATGATATCACATATTATAATTGTCTAACTGCGATTCGTCGTCACGCTTCAGACGAATCGCAGTTTGACAATGATAAACTGCTGCGCATTACGCAAAGCGCGGCGCGAGCAGCGCATGCCGCGCATGCGCAGAGCGCGGCGCAAGCCGCGCTTTGAGAGCAGATGAAAGAGTGGGGAAGAGTGGGGAAGAGGGGGGGGGGTAGAGGAACAGAGGGAGAGTGGGGAAGAGGGGAGGGAGAGTGGGGAAGAGGGGGGGGAAGAGGCACAGAGGGAGAGTGGGGAAGAGGGAGAGTGAGGAAGAGGGGGGGGAGAGGCACGGCACAGAGGGAGAGTGGGGAAGAGGCACAGAGAGAGAGTGGGGAAGAGACACAGAGGGAGGGGGGAGAGACACAGAGGGATAGGTGGGAAAGTGACACAGGGGAGGTAGATGAGGGGGAAAAGACACACGGGAGGGAGAACAGGGGGAAGATACACATGGGAGGGAAATGGGGGGGGAGAGGGGAACAGACACAGGGGGAAGGGGGAAAGAGACACAGGCCAGGGGGGGGAAGGCACAGAGGGAGAGGGGGGAAGAGGCACAGAGGGAGAGGGGGGAAGAGACACAGGGGGGAGAGATACAGAGGGTGAGGGAGGAAGAGACACAGAGGGAAAGGGGGGAAGAGGTACAGAGAGAGGGGGAAAGAGGCACAGAGGGGGGGGGGGACAGAGGAAGGGGTGAAGAGACACAGTGGCGAGACACACAGAGAGAGGCGGGGGAAGAGGCACAGAGGGAGAGGGTGGAAGACACAGAGTGGGGAGAGACACAGAGGGTGAGGGGGAAGAGACAGGGAGGAAGAGGCACAGAAAGAGGAGGGGGAAGAGACACAGGGGAGTGAGAGGAGGGGGAAGAGACACAGGGGAGAGAGTGCAGGGGGGAAGATACACAAGGGAGGGAAATGGAGACACGAGGAAGGCCGTAACAGACACAGGGGGAGGGGGAAAGAGACACAGGCCAGGGGGGAACAGACACAGGGGAGGGTTGGGGGAGACACAGGGGGGGGAAGAGATGCATGGGAGGGAGAAGGGGGAAAGAGACACAGGGGAGGGGTTTAGAGACACGGGAGGGAGAGGGAGGTAAAAACAAAGGGGGGGCAGGAGATACAAAGGAGGTAGACGAGGTGGAAGGAGACACAAGGGAGGGAGAGGAGGGGGGAAATAAGACACGAGGGAGGAAGTAGACAGAGGGAGAGACTCGCAATGAGCTCCAAAGGGGCTCATTGCAAGGCCTGTGATGAGCGCCAAAGGCGCTCATTGCAAGGCCTGTGATGAGCGCCAAAGGCGCTCATCACAAGGCCAGTAAAGTAGAGGGGGAGAGGCTTACATTGTGTGGCAAACAGCATTGCCAGGCTTTAGTTTTTATTGCCGTCATTTTTGACGGGCAAGTCGCTAGTAATGTATATAAAACAGATAATCTGTCAAGATATACATGTAAACCATTAGAAATGTAAATGTATTTCTGGTCACAACTTAGTGTGAGGTAGTTTAATGGCTGCCACAGGAAAACTAGGTCCAGCAGCCATTTTGTGTTCACTTCAAACTTATTTGATTCAGATAACTTTGTAAAACTCCTGTAGTGCAGAAAAACACATGATATGGGCTGTATAAGATAGATAATGTGTCAATATAGTCTTTGAATTATAAAGGATGACAAATGTATATATATATTTATGTCTCATTACAACTTCCTGTGCAGTAGCAGATGTCTAATGGCTGCCACAGGAAAACTAGGCCCAGCTGCCATTTTGTGTTCACCTCAAATATATTAAAATAGATAATGTGTCAAGATATTCTTTGAAATGTAAATCACAAGCAATTTATGTATATTTATGTATATTTCTGGTCATAACTTCCTGTGAGATAGGAGATGTCCAATGATTCTAAAACTAGGCCCAACTGCCATTCTACCTCAAATATAATTTTGTTCAAATATCAAATACATTTGTTGCTTTGAAACTAAATAGTAAAATTATTCTAACCAAAATGGTGAATCACTACATAGATTTATTTTGCTAATAATATCATACATATATATATATATAAAATAGATAACATTATAAAAATGCAGAAAATACCAAAAAGAACACATATCTAGGCAATCATCACATGATTTTAAAGTGATACAGCTGAGCTCCAAATTTAATGTACAGTAATTTAAACTGCATGTAATAACATGTATTTTATCAATTAGGTGTTATTAAAAAATGTATTTCCTGCATTACAAGCACATTTAAGTTGCCATTTTGTCAGATTTTCTGATCCAACTACCAACATAATTTCACAAAAATAAGAACACACTCACACACAGCACAGGGGGAGAGCCAGGAGGGCTGGGAGTGAGGTTGCAAGTGAATTTGAGCCATATTTGCCGATTTAGTCAATACAAAATCGGCTAAGCGAGAAAAAAAAATGGCGGCCGAAAACCGAAAAAATTCTGAAACTGCATGAAAACGAGGCTGAACAAAGCCAAGCATTAAGCACTTAGAAAAAACATGATGGCAAAGACAGTAACACACCGACGACACCAGGCACGCGGGACTTTGAAAATAAATACAACTGTGGACCTCGCAAAAATTTACGGACTTACGAAACAAAAATACGAGACGCGTTACAAACCATTACGACCTCGCAAAAACAGCCCGAAACCTGCGCTCATGAAAACATGAAAAACACAATAAATACACACAACAAATACATAAAAAGCTTACCTACAGCAAGGGGGGCACCCAGGACCTCGAAAACTGAAGTTACACCTCAATTTAACTCCAAATAAAAGAGTTTAGACACCCGAAAATCCCCTAAGTGAGAAAATAAAAATGGCCGCTGAACAAAACGAAAACGATGCTAAAGGACCCTAAACACGCAAAACACCACCAAACCCAAAAGTCGGCCGAAATCCGAAAACAAGGACGCAAAATCAGCCACAGCCGCATACCACACATTAGGCGCCATTTTAGAACACTAACTTATCCAATCCAGAAGTACACAGCTACACTAACAGATTTGACTCGCGCACGCACACTATTACACTGCACACATTCATCACGCTTACACAGCAGCTCCACACCATTAATGCTGCAGCAACATGAAAACAGATTGCCAGCTCTTTAACACAATGCTTGCTGCATATATTACTTCACAATAGGTAAAGTATATTCATTTCTTATTTTATTAATTGTTCATTGCCATACCAAAAAAAAACACCAACGCTGCTCATAGCACACAAAGAACTAAGAGCCTTGCAATGAGCGCCAAAGGCACTCATTGCGAGCCACACAATAAGCCCTGAAGGCGCGAGGCTCGCAATGAGCGCCGAAGGATCTTAAAACACCAACAAAATTAATTTCTCACACAAACAACATTACCTGCCTTACAATCTTATTGACGTCATTTTTTGACAGGCAAGTAGCTAGTATAATATAATAGCATGTAATATGATCCTGCCGAGTAGAATGTCATATAATATCACATTAATATATATAGCTATATAATAGCTTTACAAAGCCATACTTAAGTCGGTTATGCTAGAGTTTACATTTTTGACCTGACCTAAGTTTTTTTTTCTAGTAACTAAACAAAAAGAGGAACCAGCTATTTCCTAGAATTGCTCTATTAGAGGAATCACCATAATAAGATCAAAATCAAAATGTCCTTAAACAATCCTGGGACCAAGTGTCTGGGACCAATTCTATGGCATAACACACCTAGATCCGGGGTATTTCCTGAGAAACATGTTTGGACATTATGGCAGTGCTGAAGGACCCGAGGGCCACACCAGGCCTCCTGGGGATGGCAAGAGGAACCACTTGACCTGGCAGGACCGGGGGGGTAGGAGTGGCTAGCTGGGAGGGGTGTAGCCATTTGTAGGCTGTTTGGCGCCAATTTTCCCATTAGGCTCTCAGCTAGCCATGAGGTGAAGATACCCACCAATCCCTAAAGTAGGTTATTAAAAGTTATGTTTATGTTTTCCTTTAAATCTTAAAATGAGTAAATAAATGTATAAATAACCTAGGATGTATTTTATCTAGTTGTAAGGATTATATTGTTTTAAGCACTTGTGGTGATATGTATGGTGATTGTTCTTATGTTTTCAAATCATGTTTATGTTGTTGTCACAGCGGCGTGTGATGGGAGGAGACGCCGGGTGGTAAAATGGGTGAGATCCTACCCTACGGTGGTACGGATGTTACAACACGGTAGGCCCTGGATGAGGCTTCAGGGCGTAGGGCCTACTGTCTCTGGCTAGGCTCCTCCCCTCACGTTGTCATGTTTATGTATTGGTGTTATGGTTATATGTGTCTATTTGTGTTTACCAATAAATGCTGTGGCCAGTTTTCCTCCCAAGAAGTGGTCTGTGTCCAGTCATTATATTTAATAGGCAATTGTGTATAACCTTTATTCGCTCATAACAACTGGGCCTTGATTAGGTCATGTGTTTAGGCCTAGGCCTGGGGGCAACAGGCTGTCTGAAGATGCAGGTACAGAGCATTTATAGTGACATTTCTGTCTGTGTAAACCTAGCACTTTCCAATATACATAAATACTAATAGACCTATGATTTGGTAGGGCATATGTCTGAATGGGCCTAGGGCAACATATAACCTAAATACACCTACACAGCATGGATGTATAAAAGCAGTGCATGAGTATCTGTAACAATAATCTTATATTTGGCCCGTGACATTTTTTACATTGTGTCTGAGTTGTCACATTTTCAGAGCAAATGTATATTTGAGGTTGCTTAATTAAGATATAACGCTGTTGATATAAATCGGTTATTGTTCGGCTTACTGTTGTAAAATATTTCACCAGGATAAGATGAAAAATAAGATACAATATTCTGTCAAACGCATAAAAACACTAATAAAGCAGGCTGAGAAACGTGTAAGGAGCACATCAGATGAACAAAACAGAGTCAGTGACACTTAGTCATGCATTGGACCATTTTAATGAGTCCATGTGCAACAAATCTAGAGAGATTTAATCTGCCATATGTCATTGATCCTCATTAGATTTAATGGACGGGCTGTATACCTCTCCAGGCCTCCTGGGGTTGGTAGGAGGGCCACGTGACCTGCCAGGCCCGGGAGTATGGGAGAGAGGGGGTGGCTAGCTGGGGGCGGAGCCACCAATAGGACTTGGCGCCATTTGGCCATTATGCCCCCAGCTTGCCAAGAAATTAGATCCCACCCACCCATCCCTAATATTTGGAGCATAGGTGTTAATTTATTGTAAACATTTAGGTATGGAAAATTGGAAAATATGTGTTTATGGTAAAAATAAATAAATAAATAAATAGAAAATAAAGAATTATAATAAGTCAAGTATTCAGTTACATCTGTTTACGGCATTAGCAGTGTTATACGTCTTAATTTTTTCAGGTTGTATTATGATGTTTTCTTTTTGTTGTTGTCACAGCGGGGCGGTGGTGATGGGAGTCGCCGGGACAGTGGTAAAGTGGGTGTGATCCTACCCTACGGGGGTACGGATGTTCCATCACGGTAGGCCCTGGACGAGGGTCAGGGCGCAGAGTGTACTGTCTCGGTTCAGGCTCCTCCCCTCTCTTGTTTATATTTACTTAATTAATGGTATTGTTATTATTATGTGAACTTGGGTTTACCAATAAACGCTGTGGCCAGTATGTTACCCCAAAAGTGGTTGTGTCTATTTATTTTTTAGAGGGCTCAGGAAGTGTTTTGTGCCTAATAAATTATTCAGGGAGCGAGTCATGCCCAAAGTGTCATATGGACATACCCACTGGGCCGTGCACAGGTCATGGTATCTAGAGGGGCGTTTTTTGGGGGGGCGAAATTGCTCTCAGATATCAAACTACAGACATATTTTTTTATATTTTGAAGGTCTGTGTGTACTAGCTACTGGTACCAACATTTCTGGGCAATCACATTATACCTTGGACAGTGTTGGATGTGTTATTTACTGTATTACATTGGACTTGCTATTAAAGTAGTAAAGATGGATCTGTGATATCAGATGGCCACTAGATATTGTGCTACACCATAAAATACTGACCATTATGCATACCTCCCAATATTGCAAATAGCTAAATAGGGACAGAAGTATTCTTGAAAAATATACACGACTAAGTAGAGTTACTGTCAGTCTGTACAATATGTAAACTCAGTTTTAAAGATACACACACATTAAATATGTGCAGAATTCTTCATACCGACATATATTCCGTAGAACTGACTTCTATCTTTCTCCTGGGCTTTGAGAAACAACAAGACGAGAAACCATAGAAAATGGTCATGGCATCTAAACAAGTTTTATTTGCCCTTCAATATATGACTTTCTCTAAACAAAATGGCAGCTAGGAGGCTAAAAGTGACACAGGGATTTTTCCTGAAAACATGTAATGTCTTTCAAAAGAGGAGTACGGCTTAGTGCAGAGTTCCTCATTTTATTTCAGTCTTAGAACTGTTTTGGAAACAAAATGTAGTGACAGAATCTCATAACTAAAACATGTACCCAGTGGAACCCATTTCTACGCTCTCAATCTAAACCACCATACTTCAAGAACACAGCAGGTCATAACCACTCCAGAACCATTTTATGACACCACAAACCTTTTTGGGAAAATTGTCTACTGGAACTCCTGTCACACAAAAATGACATTTCTAGGGTTTGAGAAATATTAGCTCAGTGCACTTACTTAAAAGTGCATAAGATTTTGTAAAGTATGCTATTTATGCGACTCTTCAAGCAATGTTTTAATTATTTTATATACATGTTCTAATTAGGTTTAAATTATATAGTTTTCTTTTTATAGCTTAGAATCCAGAATGCAGTCACAGAAGTCGAAGATGGCAGCATGCATGTGAGCATACAGGGAGAAAGGGGGAGGTCCCACATGTTTGGCAAGATGCTAATGTTAGTGAAGTGTAAAATTTCTATTCTAATAATGGGTATATAAAGCTTAATTAAATAAACCTATTTAGTATATTATTGTAAATAATGCCAGAAGAGTCTTTTTTATGTCGCTGAATGTGTTACGCAGATCTGCCTCATATAATTGGCTACTTGCACAACTTCCATTAAGTAGGAAACACTTCAGTGCCTGCATAGATTACATTATGTCTTCATCCACCTATTTCCCAATCAAGGGATTGCAGTATCATTTGTTAGATGTATTTGGCAGTTTTTTTCTCTACAGCTGGGACCAGCTGTCCTTAAACAGACTGAGACAAAGAAAGCCTGACATCCCTGTGCTGTTCATATCGCCTATCAGCCAATTGAATAGGGCTCTACAGTATATAAGCACAGAGCATATTTATTTTACAGAAGTTTTTAGTTAGTGAAGACCTTGCTTTTGGATAGAAGTTCACTAACTAAAAACTTCTGTAAAAAAATTTTTTTTTCTTCTATAGAGCCCTATTCAATTGGCCGAATCGAAATTTAATAAGGCTGTATATTTCTAAATCACTAATATAGTTTCTGAATGTGTGTAACGCTGAAAAGCCTACCTAATCGCTCGCATGCATTCGTGCGAGTACATAGATGTTGCGCATGGGCGGCAAAGCCGTGCACGCTCAGTACTGAAGAAAGATCTGGCAAAATTCTATGTATTCGTACGTGCATGTGTGCGAATACATAGTTGCTGCGCATATGCACACAAAGACGCACATACGCAGTACTGAAAAAAATCTGGCAAAGGGGGGAGCATTGGGCTGCTTCGCAAGGAGAGGGTAAGCAGTGGGAGAGAGACAGGGAGAAAAAGGGTGGAAGAGGGAGAGACATGGAGGGTAGACACGGGGGGGGGGTGAGAGACACAGGGGAGGGAAAGAGAGATACAGGGGAGGGGTGGGAGAGAAACATGGGGGGAGACAAAGGGAGATACAGGGGATAGAGTGGGAGAGAAACATGGGGGAGAGATAGGGGAGAGACATTGGGGAGAGAGACAGGGGAGAGAGAGAAGGAGGTGAGGGAGGGAGGAAGAGAAGGAGGGGGTGAGAAGGAGGGGAGGGGAGAGAGAATGAGAGGAGGGGGAAGAGAGAAGAAGGAGAGGAGGGGAAGAGAGAAGAAGGTGGAGAGAGAGAAGGAGGGAGGAAGAGACAGAAGGAGGGGGAGAGAGAAAGAGGGAGAGAGAGTAAAAAGGAGGGAGAGATAGATAGGGCAGAGAGAGAGAGTGGGCATAAAGACAGAGAGACGGCACACAGGGACAGGAAAGAGCACACAGAGAGAGAGGTCGAACAGAGAGAGTGAGAGAGAGAAGGTGCAGAGAGAGATTAAGAGGATGCTCAGGGAGAAAGAGAGAGGGCGCAGAGAGAGAGCGAGAGACAGAGTAGATCATATATTATACCTTAATTTTTGATGGGCAAATGACTAGTATATAATAAATGTCACGACTTGAAATAAAGGACATTAAATAACAACAGAAGTGCCATAGTTATTATAGTATATTCTTATACAAAGCATGATGTGATAATCTACAAAACATTTATAAATATATGTATGTGTGTGTGTGTGTATATATATATATATATATATATATATATATATATATATATATATATATATATATATATATATACACATACAGTGGGTGGGGAAAGTATTTGATCCCCTCCTGATTTTGAACGTCTACTGACAAAGAAATGATCAGTCTATAATTTTAATGGTCTGTGTATTTTAACAGTGAGAGACAGAATAACAAAAAAAAAACAAGAAAAACGCATGTCAAAAACTAAATAAGTATTTGACCCCTTTGTCTTAGTACTTGGTGGCAAAACCCTTGTTGGCAATCACAGAGGTCAGACATTTCTTATAGTTGGCCACCAGGTTTGCACACATCTCAGGAGGGATTTTGTCCCATTCCTCCTTACAGATCCTCTCCAAGGGCCTCATTCAATTGCAATTTGCCCAATTGAATTGGACCCTAAATAAGCACATAACATATATTTTTTAAAGAATTTTTTAGTTATTGAAAACCTTTTTTTTGAATAGATGCTTGCTAACAAAAAACTTCTTTAAAAAATATATGTAATGTGGTTATTTAGGGCCCTATTCAATTTTTCAAATTGCAATTGAATGAGGGCCCAAGTCATTAAGGTTTCGAGGCTGATGATTGGCAACTCGAACCTTCAGCTCCCTCCACAGATTTTCTATGGGATTAAGGTATGGAGACTGGCTAGGCCACTCCAGGACCTTATTGTGCTTCTTCTTGAGCCACTCCTTTGTTGTCTTGGCTGTGTGTTTTGGGTCATTGTCATGCTGGAATACCCATCCACGACCCATTTTCAATGCCCTGGCTGAGGGAAGGAGGTTCTCATCCAAGATTTGACGGTACATGGCGCCGGCCACCGTCCCTTTGATGCGGTGCAGTTGTCCTGTCCCCTTAGCAGAAAAACACCCCCAAAGCATAATGTTTCCACCATGTTTGACGGTGGGGATGATGTTCTTGGGGTCATAGGCAGCATTCCTCCTCCTCCAAACACAGTGAGTTGATGCCAAAGAGCTCGATTTTGGTCTCATCTGACCACAACACTTTCACCCAGTTCTCCTCTGAATCATTCAGATGTTCATTGGCAAACTCCAGACGGGCCTGTACATGTGCTTTCTTGAGCAGGGGGACCTTGCGGGCGCTGCAGGATTTCGGTCCTTCACGGCATAGTGTGTTACCAATTGTTTTCTTGGTGACTATGGTCCCAGCTGCCTTGAGATCATTAACAAGATCCTCCCGTGTAGTTCTGGGCTGATTCCTCACCGTTCTCATGATCATTGAAACTCCACGAGGTGAGATCTTGCATGGAGCATCAGACCGAGAGAGACTGGCAGTTATTTTATGTTTCTTCCATTTGCAAATAATCACACCAACTGTTGTCGCCTTCTCGCCAAGCGGCTTGGTAATGGTCTTGTAGCCCATTCCAGCCTTGTGTAGGTCTACAATCTTGTCCCTGACATCCTTGGATGACATGCGTTTGTTTTTTTTTGTTATTGTGTCTCTCACTGTTAAAATACACCGACCATTAAAATTATAGCCTGATCATTTCTTTGTCAGTGGACAAACGTTCAAAATCAGTAGGGGATCAAATACTTTTCCACCCACTGTATATATAAAATCTTTCATATTTTAGTTTTTAATTAATTCTTGCAATACTTCACAGAGACATTTGATCTGAACCGGATTAGGATTAGTCACCTGGGAGGAATGCAGTTTTTATCTTTATTTAGTTGTACTGAAAGTCTGTGAAGTGGCACTTCACAGTAGAACTTAGTTGTAGAGCAATTGACAGTAGGACAATCCTCCCCCTCTGGCTCAGGCAGCAAAGCAATCCAAGATGGAAGCCCTTGTCTGATCAATGTAACAGTTGCTTATCTTGCCTCCATTAGACTCATCTACCATAGTCAATGCTCGTTGTCTGCAGCTCCTCTCTTTCAGTCACTCCCGTAGCCTCCAGAATAAAGTTTAAAATCATGACCGTAACTTACAAAGCCCTAAACAATGGTGCACACCTTTATATCTTTCTTCTCATCTGCCCTCTGTAGTTCATGCAGCTCCTGAATACACATAATGTGAAGTGCAGTGTTTCAAATTAGCCTGACTGTGACCTCTGTCAGGTAGCATGTTAGAGAATGTTGTCACTGATTGGTTACTATGAGACACTACAGACCCTGTACTTAAAAGTACACTATCTTCATAAGCTGCGAACCAATTAGGAACTTTTGTAAGAATTTATACAGTAAAAACAGATCTTATAAGCACTTCTTAATAAAAAAAAGTACATAACAGTAAATAGATACCCAGGGATATTATATACCTAGTAACATCCAGGAACCTAACATATCCCTTTAAACTCTTGGGAATGAATGCAAAACTGAATGCTTGATTCAGATATCCATGACTTGCACAGCTGCTTATGTTGTTAGTTTATTACATACTTCCCAAACAAGTGCTGTTTTTCTTGAACTAAATACATTCCTGGGCTGGGTACTATAAAGGTTAGGCGACCTCTGCATTGGAGAGCAGCCCACCAGTGGAATTTAGTGGCATAAAGTTCCCATAGCAGAGATTGTCAGGACACTGTCTGCTTCTCTATAAGTGGTAGCAAGGAGACACATGGATGGGATTCCTGCAAGGATGACGGGCGTGAAGTTTGGACAGTCTTTAAAGGGATAATGCAGTCCAGAACTGTATGTCATGCATTAAAAAAAAATGGTCTGACACGTACCTGCCATACTGTGAGAGTTGGCAAACTACAAGGAACTAAATAGACGTGAGGGTTCCAAGAAAAATGTGAGTCTGGTTGGAAAATATAAATAGCTACTAATGTAGGATGACAAGATGTCCCTGTGCTGTGATTAAGACGTGTCCCTGGGCAGGTCGGTTTGAGACAATTTATCTCCCTGGGTGAGACCTTATATATTGTACCCCATATAAGTTATATGATGAGGTAGAGGGGCCTGCAAAGTACAGGAAAGCTGATAGGAATCAGGCATCAGAATCAAATAGCGGATGTAAGGGAGGTGAAATTAATATAGACAGAACCCCACTCAGGACCATTGTCCACTGCATGAGATTTTAGTTGAGCCAATAAAGCCTCGGTATGTTGGCCATTGCAATTGGGAATGTAGCATGGAGGCTGCTCACTAAACATGTGATCACTGCAGACTGATCTGTATAAGCTGGGACTGCCCATTTTACATCCTTTTACCCATACCAAAGGACGAACAAAAATCCCAAATATAACCTATTCCAAAGCATGCATGGTTGATACAGGACTGGCCTCTAAATTTTAGCGTGAGGTGCACGTTCTGTGCAAAATGTTACATCCCTGATGGTTCCACCGTAAGTTAACAAGGTGACACCCTGGTGTGCCTAAGGTAGAGCCTGTCCTGTCCTCTGGGATTTTGTGCTTGCCTCGCTCAGTTGTGTCTGACTCTTCGTGATCTCATGGACTGCAACACACCATGCTGATCCACTTGGTATTCATGGCAGAGATACTGGAGTGGGTTACCAGTTCCTTTTCCAGTGGGCCACGACATACAGCTGCTGGTATTCCTAGGTGGTCTCCCATCCAAGTACTGACCAGGCCCAACCCTGCATGGCTTCAGGGTGGTGTGACCTCTTGGTTCCCTGATTGGAATCCTATCACCAAAATGACTATTGAGGCTTTTACCCTGAGTACAAGTGTAATATTTAGCTGTGGATGGGAAAGATAGAGCGGCTCGTCCATCCTCCTCAGGCACAAAGATTTTGTGTGTTCAGTTTCTTAGTCCAGCCCATACATGTCTTGTGTATGTTCTTACTCCAGCTACTTTATGTGTGCATGGTCCCATCAACATAATATGGTTCCAATCACATATATAGTTGTCAGTGTGGAGAACGTTTGTGATGTTGGTCATGCTTTTGCGTCCGTTGCACAGAGAGGGACGCAACGGGGATCCTCGCGAAGCACGCAGTTGGTTCAAATGCGTACCTCGAAAACACCCCCAAAAAAAAAAAATAACACACATAGCGCAGGGGGAGAGCCAGGAAGCCTGGGAGTGAAGTTGCAAACTAGATGGAGCCATATTTTGCATTTTTCAACTCTTGAAAATCGGCTGAGCAAGGGAAAAAATGGCGGGCGAAAAAACATAAAAATTCTGAAAAAGGTTGAAAATGAGGTTCAGCAATGCCAGCCACGCAGAACATACAAAATACCCAATGCCGAAGACAGTAACACACACGAACAACGCCAGGCACGCGGTACTTTGAAAATAAAACCAGTCAGCGAACGCCATGCAAATGGTGCTCAGAGGAGCAAAAGCCTCACATTGTGTGGCAAACAGCATTGCCACCCTTACATTTTTATTCCCGTCATTTTTGAAGGGCAATTTCCTAGTATAATAATAATAATAATATAATCAGTTTTCAGTAAGTTGTACTGAGAGCATGCATTCCTTATTGCAAGCTTTCAATGCAATTACCTAAAACCTTTTTTAACCATGGTCCACTAACCAATTTACTGTGTTAGTAAATAAAAAGTGTACTGCATACCGCTGCATATATTAGTTAATAAAGTAAAGGTTATTTCGTATTGTTTATTTTTCTGAAAAGATTTAACCAATTATCAATTTTATTTTTTCATAAGAACTTGCTATTAAGTACGGGATTTTATTGTCCTTTCAACATCCACGCCTATCGGTTTGTTTTAGATTGTACAGCAACCCTGATATCACACTGGACACCTCAAAACAGAAGCCAGGTTTATGTAGGTTCCAGCTGCCCTAGTCTCCTTCACGTTTAAGATTCCCTGTTCCCCAGTTACATTCCTCCTCTTCCCTTGTTATATACCAATCAAAAAAAATAAAAAAAAATAAAAATAAAAAAATAAAAGAAAAGAAAAATATCTAAAATTATTTACAGTGGTGCTCAAAAGTTTGCATACCCTGGCAGAAATTGTGAAATGTTGGCATTTATTTTGAAAATATGACTGATCATGCTAAAATTTTTTATTTTATTGAAGGATAATGATCATATGAAGCCATTTATTATAACACAGTTGTTTGGCTCCTTTTTAAATCATAATGATAACAGAAATCACCCAATCAAAAGTTTACATACCCTTGAATGTTTGGCCTTGTTACAGACACACAAGATGACACACACAGGTTAAAATGGCAATTAAAGCTTAATTTCCCAAACCTGTGGCTTTTTAAATTGCAATTACCGTCTGTGTATAAATAGTCAATGAGTTTGTTAGCTCTAATATGGATGCACTGAGCAGGCTAAATACTGAGCCATGGGGAAGCAGAAAAGAACTGTCAAAAGATCTGAGTAACAAGGTAATGGAACATCATAAAGATGGAAACAAATATCAAAAGATATCCAAAGCCTTGAAAATGGCAGTCAGTAATGCTCAATCACTTATTAAGAAGTGGGAAATTTGGGGATCTCAACATACCAAGCCAAGGTCAGGTAGACCAAGAAAGATTTCAGCCACAACTGCCAGAAGAATTGTTCAGAATACAAAGAAAACCCACATGTAACCTCAGGAGAAATACTGGCTGCTCTGGAAAAGACGGTGTGGTTGTTTCAAGGAGCACAATGCAACGATTCTTAAACAAAAATGAGCTGCATGGTCGAGATGCCAGAAAGAAACCTTTACTGCGCCAATGCCACAAAAAAACCATTACAATATGCCCGACAACACCTTGACACGCCTCACAGCTTCTGGCACACTGTAATTTGGAGTGACGAGACCAAAATAGAGTGTTCACAACCATAAGCGCTATGTTTGGAGAGGGGTCAACAAGGCCTATAGTGAAAAGAATACCATCCCCACTGTGAAGCATGGTGGTGGCTCACTGATGATTTGGGGGGAGGGGGGGGGGAGCTCTAAAGGCACGGAGAATCTTGTGAAAATTGATGGCAAGATGAATGCAGCATGTTATCAGAAAATACTGGCAATTTGCATTCTTCTGCATGAAGGCTGCGCATGGGACGCTCTTGGACTTTCCAGCATGACAATGACCCTAAGCACAAGGCCAAGTTGACCCTCCAGTGGTTATAGCAGAAAAAGGTGAAAGTTGTGGAGTGGCCATCACAGTCTCCTGACCTTAATATAATCCAGCCACTCTGGGGAGATCTCAAACATACGGTTCGTACAAGACGACCAACGACTTTGCATGACCTGGAGGCATTTTGCCAAGACGAATGGGCAACTATACCACCTGCAAGAATTAGGGGCCTCATAGACAACTATTACAAAAGACTGCACGCTGTCATTGATGCTAAAGGGGGCAATACACAGTAGTAATATGTAAGGGTATGCAAACTTTTGATCAGGGCCATTTGGGTGATTTCTGTTATAATTATGATTTAAAAAGGAACCAAACAACTATGTGATAATAAATGGCTTCATATGATCACTATCCCACAATAAAATACATTTTTTGCATGATCCGTTATATTTTCTAAATAAATGCCAACATTTCATAATTTCTGCCACGGTATGCAAACTTTTGAGCACAACTGTAACACATCATCATGTGTTAATGTATATATACAATATGTCAGAAAGTGTACACTACTGGCACGTTGAGTCTTACTTATTATTAGGGAAAAGTTACACATCTAGTTTTTACCTAGGAAAATAATTGTGGATGCCAATACTGGAGGCATCCACGATACTTTGGTAAAGGCTGTGCATGTGAGATGTGCATTTCCATTTCTGATTGAGCAGGGCTTGTATTTATTGTTGCAAGTTGCCTTTTTGCTAAACCCTTCCTCCACTGATAGACTAGATAAGCACAACCCTCAGGCTTCTATCAGGAAGCGTTGAAACCAGACAAGATGGAACAATCTACATAGAAATATTTGCTTACAAAGCTGATCACTTTGTTAGTTAGTTTGTTCTTCACAAACATGAACTATTTTGTCCCTTTATGTGTTTTCCCAATATATTACAGCTCTATCATTACATCTGAAATTCTCTTTTTTGGTGGAAATATACAATAATTTCTCTCATGATGGATACACTGCCAGATCACAGATAGGTTATATCTATGTGACACTTGGATGACAGTGTCCTGGCAATTATCACATCCCATTTAGAGAGGCACCCAAAAATATCACGGGGCAGCTGCCAGATTCTGCTATTTTGTGTGGGACATGAAACATCTGCGGTCGCAGCTCTGTTGTGTGGACAGAAGGGTCCTCTAGTTACACAACTGAAAATATATGGATGAGCAGATCTTAAAGTGCAAGGTATTTTTATTAATCCTGTGTCAGTGTAATCACGAGATGCTATAAAGGTGACACCCCAACAGGAAGTTGATTTCATTTTAAAGATCATTAAAAACTGGCTATACATTGTACTAGACGTTTTTCTCTACAGTAAATAATTTCTGAAATATATAGAATTGGTTTTGAGGCTCAATATGCTTCCCTAGTGGTCTAGTGGTTAGGGAACCACCCTGAAGCCGAGCACCGCTCTAGTCAGTACTTGGATGGGAGACCATCTGGGAATACCAGGGGGCTGTATGCCCACTGGAGAAAAAAATGGTAAAATATTTCTGTCATGAATATCAAGTGGATCATCATGACGATGGACATAAAGATGTCCTGGTGTGTTACGGTCCATGAGGTCATAAAGAGTCGGAAACAACTGAACAACGCAAAAAATGCTAATAAAAAATGCTTATATATGGCTCAGAGTGCTTGATAAATATGGGATGAGTCTATCTGCCAGATAACATTGCAGGTCTTTATTTTGGCCACAACAGAGACAGACAGAACCCTATCCCAACCACGTACCTGGATGCGACCCTGCCAGCAGCGCCGCACTCCTGCTCTGCAGCTCCCATCTTTGGCCAGAAGTACTCTCTGGATCATGCCGCGCAATTCGCGGATTGATCCAAAAGTAGTTCCAGCCGGAGGAACAGGAACATTAGAGGAGGTGAGTGCGGCGCTACTGGCAGGATTCCATCCAGGTACCAAACATAGGGGGTGGGAATGGGGGGGTGGGAGAAACAAGGGAGAGGAAGGGAGGGGGAAAGGAGACAAGGGAGGAAAAGGGGGGCGGGGGACACAACGGACGAAGAGGAGGGGGGAAAGGAGGCTAGGGGAGACAAGGGAGGAAAGGGGGTGGACACAAAAGACGAAGAGGAGGGGGAAAGGAGACACGGGGGGGAGACAATGGAGGAAGAGGAGGGGAAAGGAGACAAGAGAGAGGGAGAGGAGGTGAAACAGAGACACAAGGCAGGGAGAGGGGGAAACGAGACACAAGGGTGAAAGGGAGAGTGGGAAAGAATAAATGGGGGAAAGGGACAGGGGGAAAGGAGGAACAGGAGAGGGAGAGAGGGGGGAAAGGAGACAGAGGGGAGGGAGAGGGTGAAATGATATATAGGGAAGAGAGAGGGGGAAAGGAGACACGGGGAGGAGAAACAGGAAAGGGAGAGGGGGGGGAAAGGAGACACACGGGAGGGAGATGGGGAAAAAGGAGACACAGGGAAGGGAGATAGGGGAAAGGAGACACAGGGAAGGGAGATGGGGAAAGGAGACACAGGGGAAGGGAGATTGGGGAAAGGGAGAGTAGGAAAGGAGGTAAAGGAGAGGGGGGACGGAGACACAGGGGAAGGAAAGGGGGGGGAGGAAAAACAGGGGAAGTAGAGGGGGGAAATGGAGAGGGGGAGAGGGGGAAAAGAGGCACATGTGAGGGAGAGGGTAAAAGGAGACACAGGGTAGAGAGGGCAGGGAAAGGAGACACAGGGGAGGGGGGAAGGACACCAAGGGTAGGGAGAGGTGGGGAAAACGTATTCCCATCAGCATTGCCTGCCTTACCATTTTAAACCCGTCATTGTTGACGGGCAAGTTACTAGTTTGCATATAAATGCAGCAACAACAATATATATATATATATATATATATATATATATACACATTATCTCACAAAAGTGAGTGCACCCCTCACATTTTTGTAAATATTTTATTATATCTTTTCATGTGACAACACTGAAGACATGACCCTCTGCTACAATGTAACGTAGTAAGTGTACGGCCTGTATAACAGTGTAAATGTGCTGTCCCCTCAAAATAACTCAACACACAGCCATTAATGTCTAACCCGTTGGCAACAAAAGTTATAATTAAGTGTGATTCCAAAAACCACATGGTGGTGAATATTATCCTATAACTTGGGCAAAAATAAACAATTTTTATATTTGGTGTTTATGTCATTATTCAGTAAACCTGGGATTACAGCTGAATGGCAATATGAGGAATACTAAATAACATTTAGCTTGATTGGTATAGTTTATGGTACAAGGTGATGCTATAGGATGGCCTATTCATCATAGGGAGCGTGCCATACATCATGTATTGTTTAGTGTTGCAGACCCGTCTCTATTCTGTTTAGTACTCCTTATATCTATCATAATATTGCTTTATTTATTACAAGCTTTCAAAGTCCTTATTCATTATTATACCCCTTATGTTTGACTGATTTTGCACCATCATATATTTCACTATATATTTTTAATTTCAACAAGCAGCGCTTTTTCAGTATTTTAATATCCTAAAATTAAAATTTAATAATAGGTTCCAATGTTACCCTTGAAGTTAGATTCCCTCCCATACAATTATAAAATATTCTAATTTACCATAATGGAGCTGCACAAATAGTACTTAATTTGGAGAAAATGGGAAGTACAACGACAGATTTCAATGCTATTTAAGATGAAACCATCTTGTTGTTGTGGTGGGGTGCTTTAAAGGTATATATACGTTTCCAGGGTTTCAAATATTTGGTGAGAAACAGACAGTGATTATCAGAAAAATATGTGTTATATAGATCAGTTCAGTGTACTTTATAGGCAGGAAAGTAAAATCCAGCTTTGCAAACCCACAGGGAGCTTACATAACCAAGTACACACAGGAAAGGCAGTCAGGTACAGAGTCTGACCTTTCTAAGAAAGTACTTGCTGCAGGATGAAATCACATGGCTGGGTGAGGTCTGAGGTCATAGCTGAATCAGAGCATAAGGATATAGTTCGACTACATATCCCAGGCTGCCTCGCAACACAGGAACCCCAGAGTATGATACAAATCTATCGGCTACCATCTGCTTTCTCCTGATTAGCCAAAACAAATTTAGAATTTTATGCTTAGCAGGGATTTTCAGGGGTGTCTACTAACAAAAGCCTCAGCTTGCAAACTAAATAGATTTAGCAAACATCAGGGTGAATTTGTAAATGATTATTTCGGTATTTTTTCATGCAAAAAAAGTTTACATACACTACTAATTCTCTATCAGATGCATTCATAATCCAGGACATTTAGATATGCCTTTAATCTAACATGTATCTAAAATGTTACAAACATTAAAAAAATAATCATCATATTTAATCATGGTCTTTGTTCCTGTGGGTTGAAATTAATTTGCTTTTTATCAGATCCCAGCATGCTTTGGGACTGCTGTTTGCTGATATATTTAAGGAGTAAAGTGTGCAATATTTCTGCCAAATCAGATATCCTTTTGAAGTTCTCAGCAAAGAAGACACGCCGAGCTCAGCTCATACGGTTTCTAAGTATTTTGTGCCTTATCTCATAAGACAGTGATTAAACCAACCACTTGAGGAAATGGCAACCAAGACGGCCTTATACAAATGGCAAAATTATCAACGGTAGCTTTGATTGGTGGAATTATTGGCCTATATAACCAATGTTTTATTCCATGTACAGACTTTACAATTTATCCTCATTAAATCAAGGGCCACTGTACTGTCCATAGGGTTTCATTTTGGTGATTTATTTACTAATTAGCAATAAAATCAATATTTGAAAAAAAATAAATCAATGTGGCTTGAAAATGAAAAGTTGCATTAAAGGGACTTTGTCGCCCCAACAGGAAGTTGATTTTATTTAAGGAGCATTAAGACTGGGTATACATTGTACTAGCAGTTATCAGTAAATCATTTAGAATTGATTGTGTGGCTCCTGTATGCTCGTGTGCAGCTCAAGAGTACATGATAATGGTAAAGGGGTCTACCTGCCAGATAACATTGCAGGACTTTAATTTGGCCACAGAGACAGACAAACAGAGAGGGAAAAGGAGGGGAGTAGAAAGAAGGAAGGAGGAGGGAGAGAGAGAGTAGGAGAGGGAGAGAGAGGGAATGAGGAAGAGAGAGAGGGAGGGATGGATGGAGATAGAAGGAGGGAGAGAGAGAGAGAGAGAGAGAGAGAGAATTGCAAGTTGCACATGCGACCCTTGCATTGCAAGGCTGACATTATGCGGCGAAGGGAGAGGGAGTTAGAGAGAAGAGGGAGGGAGAGAAGGAGCGGAAGGGAGAGAGAAGGAGGGGGAGAGAGAAAGATGGAGAGGGGGGAGATAGAGAGTGGGAAGGATAAAGAGAAGGAGAGGGAGAGAGAGAAGGAGGGGAGAGAGGGAGAGAGAAGGGGGTAGAGAGGGAGCAAGAGAGAAGGAAGGAAGGAGAAAGAGAGATGGAGGGGAAGAAAGAAAGGGACAGAGGGAGAGAGAAGGAGGGAGAGAGGGAGAAAAAGAGAGATAGAGAAGGAAGGATGGAGAGAGGAAGGGAGACAGAAGCAGGGAGAGAGAGAGAGAAGGAAGGGGGAGATAGAAGGAGGGAGGGAGAGAGAGGGCGCACAGAGAGAGAGAGTGAGCACAGAGAGGGAGAGGGCACATTGAGAGAATGAGAGGAGGCACAGAGAGAGAGATAGGGTAAACAGAGAGAGGGCGCACAAAGAGTCAGAACACACAATACTTAATACAATATTATACAGGCAAGTCATTAGTAGGTAAT
Organism: Discoglossus pictus; assembly: GCA_027410445.1. Lineage (NCBI taxonomy): Eukaryota > Metazoa > Chordata > Amphibia > Anura > Alytidae > Discoglossus > Discoglossus pictus. The sequence goes on from CM050164.1 coordinate 19,518,495, forward strand.
AAAATAGCAGGGCACACGAGTCTCCAACCTAGCAGGAAGTGTGAAAGACACAACCATGGTTTCCTTCAGACACAAGCAGTTTCTACTAAAATACATTTTTTTACCTAAATTTTTTTATGTTTTTCCAAATATACAGAGGTCATTTACTGATGAAGTTGAGGTTATACAAACTTTAATAAACTAATTTACAGAATATTTCTGTTGTTAACTCAATTCTATTCCATGGAGTCTATTTGTAAAAGTAATTAAAAATTAGACACTGTGATACATAGACTCCATCGATTAACAGAAACTTTTTTTTACTTCCTTTAATTAACTTTCTCTTTAATTAGTGCGTGTACTCATGAATATATTATTTATTTCATCAGACTATGAAGAGAAGCAACATAAACAAGTAATATACACAGCATTAACAAGGATATTAAATCTTTCACATATACACATTGCATTTCTGCTGTCTCTGCCTCATTAATCTAATACTTAATTGTTAATTAATGCCATAACATAATAAATGACCTTGACAATGGAAAGCCATAGGATGTGAAATTCCAGCTTGGAATGTTTTGGATTAGATTTGGAAACATTAGTCAGGAAACCACTAATTGGAGAATAACAGCCAGTGGGCAAAAATAAGAGGAAAAGGAACAAAAAAAATACACATGTATGAGACTTCCTCCATAAACAACCGTGGACTTATTTTAGGAATATCACAAATTAAGTTGTCCTTGTATATAATAGCTATGGATCCAATGCAATAGGAATATTGAAACATATATTGGGATGGCAGATAAAACCAATAGGCCACATATCAAGCCCATTCTATCTAGCTAAGATACTCATCATACTGTAGTCTCAAATGTTCTATTGTGTATTAAAAAAGTGGACTTACTTTACAAAAAAAAATGTTAAAGGCTATCTGTAGTGGTCATACAAAAATGATTTTGTTTGTTTGTTTACTAACTAATTAGTGTCACCACCTGCATCTTCAAGGGGGCTTGACAGGTTACTAGAGGCCTATGGCAAGACCACTCAGGATACAAACACAGAAACAGCCTCACACTGTGGATATGTGAACATTTATTGAATCATAGAACCAACATATTTATACATCTCCCATACCACACCCTTGTGTACATCTGCCTTGCAGCCTTGGTTGCTATAGAGCACTTGAGATAAAACTCATCAGATATCTAAACAATATGACAGGTGTCTATAGCTAGCTAGGGCAGAAAACCTTGATGTTAATCTCAAGTGTTTGCTCAGGCCTCTTAAGGAGCAGCCATCTACCTTGAATCAAGGCCTGTATATGTGCAGATGCAATGTTCTGCAGTTAAACTTCTGTGCAGAGCATTTTCACCATTTTCACATATATTCTGTTCTATATCACATCTTCCCTCTATAACATATTATAACTAGAATACAGGCGACATATATACCCACACATAATAATACATAATCACAATGCAACAATGTCATGCTCACTTGGCCATATCCATAATTAATGGTAATATTACAGTCACTAAACAATGTAATCATGATAATTAGTAATAAAATCAACATTTCTTTCAAACTTTAGTATTTCTTTTTTATTGTTAATCAGTTATTAAATAAACACATGAAACCCTAAAGTGGCCTTTAGGGAAATGGACAGTAAAGCAACACAGAAATAGATGAAACAGAGGGTTTTTGAGCCACCTTGAAACAAAAACAAACTTTGGAGTTAATGTAATCCAGGCCACACAGTGAGCATCTTATCTTTTATTTCTAGTTTTACCTTAAAATAAATGTAATAAAAACAAAGGCTGGGGATATCTAGAGGCTTCTTGTTACTTTGTATCACGTCAAGTCATGAGTAGTAGAAATTGATCTTTAATTAGCGTTATCTTTAAGTTTATGATAGTTACACTGACCCTTTAATTAGTCCGCAGTCCAAACTGCTGTCCCATATATAGCCCACTTTATTGTTTTTAGAAATATAATAGCAACAGTGGTTGAAAAATAGACTTTTAGTCTATTCATTTCAACCTTTTTAGATTACATCTGATCCTTGCATTATGTGGACTGTGAAATGATCCAAGGAAAGACCATAAACAATATAATCATATTATAATTGTCAAACTGCGATTCGTCGTCAAGCTTTGCGACAAATCGCAGTTTGACAACCGATCAATCGCAAAGCCCCGTGCATGCGCACTGTGTCGGGGCGCGTGCATGCGCACTGCATGGCGTTATCCGCGCATGTGCATTGCACAGCATTAGCAATGGGCAGGAGCGCGCAGGAGCGCGCATGCGCTTTGCGCAGCGTTATCCACGCATGCGCATTGCGCAGCGTTATCTGCACATGCGCACTGCGCAAAGGCAGTCAGGAGGGAGAGAAGGGAGGAAGAGACACACAGGGGAGGGAAAAGACACACAGGGGAGGAGGGGAGAGACACACAGGGGAGGAGGGGAAAGACACACAGGGGAGGAGGGGGATGGGGGGGAGACACAGGGTAGTGAGAGAAGGGGGAAGAGACACAGGGTAGCAAGAGAAGGGGGAAGAGACACAGGGGAGGAGGGGAAAGACACACAGGGGGAGGTGGGAGAGACACAGGGTAGTGAGAGAACGGGGAAGAGACACAGGGTAGCAAGAGGAGGGGGAGAGGCACAGGGGAGGCAGAGGAGGGGGGAAGAGATACAGGGAGAGGGGAAAGACACAGGGGAGGGAAATGGGGGGGAGAGACACAAGGGAGGTGGAGTAAAAGACATGGGTGGGACAAGGGGGAAAAAGACACGGGAGGGGTTAGAGACACGGGAGGAAGAGGGTGGTAAAAACACAGGGGGGGGGAGACACAAGGGAGGGAGAGGAGGAGGAAAGGAGACACAAGGGAGGGAGAGGAAGGTGGAAATGAGACACAAGTAGAAAGCGGGAGAGACTTGCAATGAGCGCCGAAGACGCTCATCGCGAGGCCAGTAATGTAGTGGGTGGGAGAGGCAGAGGTGGGGGGGGGGGAGGCTCTCAATGAGTGCCGAAGGTAGAGGGGGAGAGGCTCCCATTGTGTGGCAAACAGCATTGCCTGGCTTCACTGTTTATTGCCGTCATTTTTGACGGGCAAGACGCTAGTATAATATAATATACCTGTGTATCAATTTGCTTTTATGTACTTTATTTTATTAAGAGATGCTTATAAGCTCTGTTTTTACTACCTAAACTCCAACAAATAGTCCTGGATGGGTCTGTCCACTGCAGCCTATGCAGACACAGACTCTGTAGTGCTGTCTGTGTAGTGTAGTGCCCTAACCTATCAAGTACCACGTCTGAGAAAACATTCTGCAACATGCAGCCATACAGAGTTTGTGTCTGCATACGATGCAGTGGACAGACCCATACAGGGACTATTTCTTGGATGTTAAGTAATAAAAACAGAGCTTACAAGCACTTTTTTAATAAAACCAAGTACACAAATACAGGGACAAATACGGTGATGATTTTCAATTGGGTTATGCAAAAGACTGTCCTAAGTGTAGCGCCACGTCTGTTTTAAACATTACAAAACTGTATATATAAAGTAAAACAGAGCATATAAGCACTTCTTAATAAAACAAAGTACATGTCAGTAAATAGATACACAAGGATATTATTACTATTGTTTATTTGTAACGCGCCAACATATTCCATATCGCTATATTCCTAATTATCGTAAATCCAGAAATCATCCATATCCTTTTAACATTTATGAAGACTTCTATCATATACATGTAAAGGTCTCAGCATTGAATTAAATAAAAAAACTACAGTTTTTAGCATGAGGGGCATGCAAACACAAGTTACGGGATATATTTACTAAACAGTGAAAGCCCTAACATAACATAACACTGTGTGAAAAGTGATCTGAAACAAAGCAGAGTATTTTTAATGAGACACTGAAAAGGTAAACTCAGTTATTGTGGAGAAGTGGTTTTCACAAATTCTTTCTAGGAAACCAATAAAACTTCAGGTACTGAGGATATAGAAATCCTACATATGTGACCTACACATCATGTCTGGCATAGTATTTTAACAGAAAATGGGCGCAATTATACTATTCTACAAATGTTAACATTTATAAGTTATTCTGAAAACCCAGAACTTTTACATAATTGTACCCGGTGATGGAAACCAAATGGCACCAAATGTTCATATTTCCCCCAAAAATAGTTGTATAAATGGGTTAGAAAAGATAGCCCTGCACCACCCTTATTTAATCATTCATACATTTAGTTTTTATGGGCCATTGTATTGTTCATATAATATTTATTGTGTTTGTTTAGTAACTGATTAGCAATAAAATCAGCCATTGAAGAATTAAAGACATTTTCATTTTAGTGTTCAGGGACTGGGAGAGCTACTTCTCTCTGCTCCTTTTAGGTTTCCAGATGGAGGTGGAGGATCTGCCCAGGAGGCAGTCCTAATTGTTTATGACTAGCCTAGGTGATTACGTACAGGTAAAGGGGCAGGTGTCAAATATTAAAAACTTTGCTTCAGTTCCTATCATATAACAAATCCGTTTTCCACCTTTTCCCACCACTGTCAAAAAGCAAGTGTTTGGCAACTCAGCCTTACAAGGTCTGCCAACAGGGTTTTAGTTTCTCTAAAATGATTTTATGCTTGTGGCCTGCACCATTGCTCATCTTGTTAGTGTGTTATATATTTCACAAACATGTGTAGTTTATCCGAAACTACAGTGGTACTTTAATGGCAGTATGTTTCATGTTCCCTTTACTATTTAACAAATAAAACAGGAAATGTGTAGAAGTTCCAGTCACTGACACACATTTGCATATGCAGGAAACATCCATTTTGTATGTAAGGCTTTGTAAAGTTAGTTAGGCCCGAGCCTGAGCCCTATTCCAAGGCCTTTGTTTTCAGGTAGTAAACTGGCCATGATTGTTTCCATGGATACTGTCTCTATGGGGATTTGAGCCTAGGACCTTCATCACTTACTGTGCTATCTGTTTAGACAAGCAGATATGTGCTTCATAACATAGGGTTGAAATAAAAAAGTATTTCCATTTTAGAAGGTAAATTGTGCATTCAATAGATTTCCACTGTAAAATCCACGTAGGCCCATCCCTGTGGAGCCATTGATGGACCTGAATATTTGGCCTAATGAACTGTGATAATCACAACATTGATTTAAAAAGTTCTAAAACACAGATTAGAAAATAAATCTGGGAAAAAAATATTTATTCGGGCCTTTAAATGTTGATATTACCATATTTGCCCTTTAGTGCAATATAAGTAACTATATATGCAGATAAGAACGTATAAATTCATATATTATGCCCATTCTATCTGACTACTACTAAAACAATTTGAAAACTGTTTATACATTGCATTAACTATTTTTTCACTGCCACAAATAATTCCTGAGATACTCAGCATGGTTTGTGTATATCCTTTGTGCTAATGTTAAGCTTTTCATGCTAATTGGTAGCTAAGAGTGCTTGACAATTATGGAGGGCATCTAATTGCATGATAATATTCAGTATACTGGTTTTGCTACAAAGAAGAAATCAAACTGTGTTACAAATTAGCACATCAAAGCAGCTAATTAGTATTTGGCAGATACTAATTACCATAACAATGCAGCACAAACAATGCTGAATGTCTCCAGAGTGAGAAAATGTCAGGTACAATGAATAGCCTTAAAAACAATTAATATATATATATATATATATATATATATATATATATATATATATATATATATTATAAATAAATAAATATATATATATATATATATATATATATATCAATTCAGTTTATTCTACTAGGTAAGATTGGTAATAAATAGTGTGTTTATCTATTAAATAATGTAGCCTCTTGCCCTAAATCTACATTTATCTAGGTTAGTATGTGCTTCTTATTTATTAGGTTTTGGGTTGAAGATCTAGAAAAAAGATACTTGTTTGTCATTATACTATACCAAACTCACCGAATCAGCAGCAATTGTGTAAGCTATGGGCATAAATACATTATTTGAGAAAATCTAAATATTTGTATACTCTGCTTATGACTACAGGAATCCATTGTGTGTTAACTTACAATATGGAGGTATATTTTTTAATAAATCAATGGAGGTAGGGTGGGGGAGAATGGAACAGAGAGGAGTCAAATGCCTTAGTTAGATAATTGGATAAGATTGACACCACACCCCTTTCCCCTCACAGGTCCAGAAGATTGCAGATGCAAACAACCACAACCCTTAATTAAAAACTCACTTTATGACTTAATATATACGTTTTGTAACATTTTAAGTTTCTAGTCTGATAGCATGGCATAGTTTCCGTAGAATAAAACAGGAAATTGATTTAACCCTTCCCCCTACCATTCTTTTTATCCTTTCATAAATAACGTTCAGTGTTATAGTTGAGACGCGCTGCAGCCAGGCATAAGTCCGTTTGCCTCAGTCTATTTATATCAGCACGGTCACAAATCTCATATATTTATTGTATGCATTGCCCAGCTCTGTGGAAAATGTTGGAGCTCGATAAATAAAGGAGAAAATAATAATGTGTCAAAGTGAAGCATCTTCAAGTGTGCAGATAGTCCGGTGTCCTTATATTATGAAGGTCCATCCTTGCACTGTGAATCTCTGCTAGAACTAGATACTAGATATCTGATTACTTAGTACTAATCAAGCTATAATCTCTATATCATTTATAACTGGTTACATTTGTGGCATTACTTGGTCACGGTATATTATTCCACTAGGTATTGATCCAGCGTAGCGACAAGGAGGCGTAATATCCAACGTATCAAAGTAGAGATAAAGTTAAATATAACCATTTGCTATGTATTTATCAAATTGATTCTCGTTCATTATGTACTGCGCAGTACAGAGCTCATTACTCATTCAGGCAGAGGCAACACATTGAAATAGACTGACTTATATGTATCATAACACCATGAATTCAGTAACAATTTAAACAAATGAAAACACTTTTTCAACATGCTTTTGTACCCTCTATCTAATGGTGCAGAGGACATATGTGGATTTCTGGGGTCCTTTAAAGTTTGTCCCATCTTGATAAATAAGCCCATAAGTGGAGATCATCTCTGGTTAAGCCTTCTTAACTCTGCTCATCCCACATTTAGTCCTGTTTGATAAATATATTCCAGTGTGGGTTATATATAAAATAAATAGTGATATAAAGCAGATATATAATACCCCCAGTTCCTGTGTAAATTTATAGCACCACTTCTTTTTTATTTAGTCTCTTTGATAATAATACTCCATAAGTCTTTGAACATGAGGTTACTGAATTAACTTTTTCAAATGTTTGATAAATATTCTCCTATCCATAAAAAGGTGTGAATAATCTCTATACAATAACTTACATATAACTGCAGAAAATAAAAACAAAAGGTCCTTTTAGACAGCCCATTCTATCTGCTTAATTAAGCTTTAAAGGGACTCAGAACAGAAATTTGATTTAATTTTAAAAGAGCTTAAAAACTTTCTAGCAGTTTTGCTCTACAGTAAATCATTTCTGAAATAGTTACAATTGATTTTGCAGCTCATTATGCAAATGTGCGGCTCAGAGTACTTGACAAGGGTGTGAAAGGAGTCTAACTGCCAGATAACATTGGAGGTCTTTAATGTGGCTACTACAGAGACAGATAAGCGGGCTGTAATCTTAATTAGCACATGGAAGTAGATAATTAAGAGCTCATTTGCATATAAATACAGCAACATGGAATTTCCCAGGACTGAATCACTTATAAAATATATCCAACTTTGCATGTTCTTTCAGAATAACCTGAATAAATCTTGATTTTGGGGTGACAGACTGATGGCATGCTTGAATTTCCTAATTGTGTTTGACCACTTCCACTGAGAGGCTGTTCCAATATTCTACTATCAGTATCGTTAGATATTATTAGCCTCTTTATTTTTAGTGTCTACCTCGCTAAGGTAAATTGTTTGTCCCTACTGCAGCTAATTTTATCGACTCGTGTGCGCATCGCTCAGTGATAACCGCCATGCCCTGCATCTTACGTACAGCATGACACATTGTGAAAGCAAGTGACAAATTCATATAACACCACTTTACCTCCATTTCCTCTCTCGCACGGGAGGGGTACCAGTCTCAGAACTGTAGAAAAATCCTGAAATCTCCAAAATCCAACCCTAAGGCACCCCAATATTTGCAGCCACAATCCTTCCTGCCGATGCACCGAGTTCGCTCGCAGTTGGAAAGTTTGCAACTGTGTCCCAGGACTTAGATACCAGAGCAGAGACCCTTCCCTCGAACTATCCTGCAGAAGTGGAGAGGGGAGGAAGGAGGGGAGGGGAGCTAATCAGGGTTTAAATTTAGACACAAATCTAAACAGATACTGTACTTCCCAGAGTACAAGAGGGACTGAGAGCAACAGAAGCAGCAGCCACTGACCTGCCCATACATGGGGACATGATGTGTGCATTTCCTCCCTAATTCTAATCTCTTTTATTTTCTCCGCCCTCAGTTTTTTTTGTCAATCTAGACAAGTTAGTGAAAACTTAAGAGCGTTAAAGTTTAACCTACGCGAGTGAGCAAAAACGTCACCTTGGATAGTTCTTGTGGAGATAAGTGAGTGCGTCCCGGCATCCTTAGTCTGCAGAGCGCTCGGGCAGAATGTCTCATTTTATTTGTAATATTATGATTTAATTAAAGAATGTAATATTCTGTTGCGGTGTACATTTCAACACATTAGACATTTAAAGGGACTTTGTCTCCCATAGGAAGGTGATTTAATTTTAAAGAGCATTAAAAATGAACAAGCAGGTTTCCTCTAAAGTAAATAATTTCTGAAATATTTACAATTGATTTAGCTGCTCCCTTATGCTAATGTTCGGCACCTGTATGAGAATGTGCAGCTCATTATGCTAATGTGCAGCTCAGTATGCTATTGTGAAGCTCATTATGCTAATGTGTGGCTCCTGTATGCTATTGTGTGGCTCATTATGCTAATGTGTGGCTCCTGTATGCTATTGTGTGGCTCATTATGCTAATGTGTGGCTCCTGTTTGCTAATGTGCAGCTCAGTATGCTATTGAGGCTCATTGTGCTAATGTGCAGCTCAGTATGCTATTGTGAGGCTCATTATGCTAATGTGTGGCTCCTGTATGCAAATGTGCAGCTCAGTATGCTAATGTGTGGCTCAGTATGCTATTGTGAGGCTCATGATGCTAATGTGTGGCTCCTGTATACTATTGTGTGGCTCATTATGCTAATGTGTGGCTCCTGTATGCTAATGTGCAGCTCGGTATGCTAATTTGCGACTCAGTATGCTATTGTGCACTCATTATGCAAATGTGCGGCTCCTGTATGCTAATATGCAACTCAGTATGCTATTGTGCGGCTCATTATGCTAATGTGCGGCTCCTGTATGCTAATGTGCGGCTCAATATACTAAAGTTTGGCTTGATAAGGGTGGGAGAGAGGTACAACTGACAAATAACATTGCAGGTTTTTATTTTGGGCACTACACAGACAAACAAATAGACTTTAATCCTAATTAGCTCATCAAGGAAACTAATGATTATGCATGAGCTGCTCATTTGCATATCAATACAACAGTAACAACATGGATTTTTCCAGGATTTATTCATTTTAGAAAGAAATGGATAACACAATACATAGCCAGTTTTATATGCTCTTTAATAATAACCCCAAAATAACAAATTCATTTTGAGGTGGCAGAGTCCCTTTAAAGGACCAGTGAAATGTCATATTTAAAGCATACCTTTAAGAAGAATTTGACCTGATAATGTAAGTGCTTTTAGAATAAATGCAGCTTTTCATTTTTAACTATTCAATATATATTTTTCTTTGTTCTTAACAGGCTTCCATACCTGGGAGGAACTGTGGATTCAGATAAGATCCATATTACCTTATACTGAAAGACTGGTAAATAGCCACATGCCAATACTCCCCCTCAAATAACAAGAAGACTCGCGAGCTAGATGGAATACAATGACGCAAGCAGAGCCAATTAAATATAGGATTTTGTCTAAAAATGTTTTTATGCTCATGGCTCAAACAAATGCTAATACTGTTGATTTGTTACATAATTATCCTTTATTTGTGACGCGCCAACATATTCCGCCAACATAGCTCTTCTTTTCAAATTACAATGGTCCTTTAATAATATACACTGATACAGAAAGTGTATAGGACCTTACAATCAATATAAATATTACAAATATATATATATATATATATATATATATATATATATATATATAAAAGCACATTTGTTTAAGTCAAAAGAATTAGTGTAAAAATTAATACATTTTTAAATATAACAAAATAACCATTAGGTGAATTTCTCTGCTAATAAGACTTCATCTTGAAAAACATCTGTTCATAGGGTTCTGTAATGTAAAAAATAAGACAGAAAGGAAAAAACTGTCTGTTGTCTTATGTTCATAGTAATGCCAAGTAGGTAACCGATGTTCTATGAGTTAAATAATGTATCTTGGAAGGAATGTCCATAGACATTAATGGTCTAATGGGTTAGTCTGAGCTGTAGATAGATAAAGTAAATAAAGATGTAATTTCCACCGTACCGCACCCATCATGACCTCACTGGATAGCTGTATAGGAGGACCAGTGTGAAATGCCCAATATTACATTACAGTGGGTGTATTTTTCCTATCCGGTTGCTTTATGGGCGCTCACGTGATTGAGGTGTGCGTATATTCCCCTGGTATTTCTTGATGTTTATATTTCTTTCCTTTACTGTGTGTTCAAGTGGCGTCTAAATGTATTATTATACCATGACATGTGTAATAAACTGTAGATCTAAAAACACTTGAACATAGAGCGAAACAAAGAGCCGTGGACAAGGAAGGCAAACTGTATGACGTACCAGAAGATACACGTACAAGGAATAATGGAACAAGAGGCCACAATCTGAAGTTGGAGGGTGGTAGGTCCTGGGGTAATGTGCATAAGGGTGGTAAATACACCATGTCCACAAGGCTGTCCTGAGGATTAAGTAAGAATTAAGCTTTGTTGATAAAGTGGGAACATTAGATGAGATTATTGTTTGTCATTTTATAAATGTATAAAATGTGTCTTATATATAACCTGGAGAGGATTATTCTTATTCCATATGTTTGTTCTTATTAAAGGGCCACTGAAGTGTCATATTTATAGTTTGATTTTAAGAACTAGATTTGACTTCTAACAGGATTTGAAACCTGGAAGGAGTGTGAGGCACCATGGATTTAGATAAAACCAGGTTCAGAACTACTGCAATGAACTCCTTGCGGGGCCCAGAGCTGTCCCCAGCCCAGACCCTCTTGCCACCCCCAGCCCCCCCAGCCAGGTCCCTCCTGTTCCCCCAACCCTCTTGCCCCCCTTTGCATCTCCTGGTCCTCCTCACCAACTCTCGCAGTTGTGCCTCCCGTGCTGTGGTCTTCAGGATTTGGCAGGGAATCCCGAATGACGTCACACACATTTCACATAATTCGGGATTCCCTGGCACAAGAGAAGACGTCGGCAGGGGAAGTAGCAGAGTTGGTGAACAGGACCCAATTGGTGGGGGAGGGGATCAAGAGGTGCCAAGTTGGGGAGGCCAAGATGCCCTGAGGTGGGGTATCAGCATGGGTCTGGGATTGGCGAGCCTGGGTGGGGGGTACCCTCAGGAGCAAAAAAAAATTAAATACATATATACATATATAAAATAATATAATAGGTATATAAAATATATATACAGTAAATGTGATTGAGAGAGAGAGACTGTCACTTTAATAAGCTACTTGACAATAGATATAGAAAAGTACACTCCAGCTGGAAAAATCTGTGGGGGCATTAAAACAAACATTTGTTCATTTTTCTTTACTAGATCCTAGTTTACTGCAACTAAATCTGCAAAAATTCACAGTGCGTTGCATTATCACCACCTGAATGTTCGATGATCTAAACCAGGGGTGAGGAACCTTTTTTCTGCCAAGGGCCATTTGAATATCTATAAAATCATTTGAGGGCCGCACAAAATTATCAACTTAGAAGTTTGCCTGCTATATTTGGTCAAATATGTAATTAACTTACCCCTAATGTGATGGCCAGGACTGCTATCATCTGTCTCTTTCTCATCAGCTCTTCCTATATCATTATCTGTGTCATTAACTCTTTCTCATTATCTTTTTATTGGCTATGGAATAAGGAGAAGGGCCACATCAAACGACTCAGGGGCCTTATGCGGCCCTCGGGTCTGACGTTCCCCACCCCTGATCTAAACAAACCAACTAAAAGGCGTAATGACCACTTTACCAGGCTTAATTTAAACTTTGTACACATATTCATACATAATTATACTTGCTAGGTAGGCAATTCATTTTTTATACAAGGGTCCACGTTAAATTAAGGTCTGGAAGGAAGATTACATAGGGAATGACACAGAGAAAGGTTACCATGTAAATAAAAGCTTATTTAAGGATATTGAATTTTTAAAAGGGATATTTAAGATGTAATAACAAGGTCTGTAACAAATAGGTTGGAGGTCCTGATTTGGACTTAGGTCACAGAGAGTCGAACACAACTGAATGATGCAAAAAACACACACACCAACTAATGACTATCCCTGCTTTATGGTTTCTTTACGTCCCAATTAAAAAAAGCAATACATTTATCAATTTTATAAATTTAGGAACAGTAGCTTAAAGTCACCCCAACAGACCTTAATTTAATTTTAAGAGCTATACATTGTGTTAGCAGTTTTTCTCTACAGCTAATTATTTCTGAAATATTTAGAATTGATTTAGGGGCTCCTGTATGCTAATGTGCGGCTCAGTATGCTAATATGTGGTCCAGTATGCTAATGTGAAGCTCAGAGTACTTGATAAGGGTGGGAGAGAGGTCTAACTAACTGATAACATTGGGGATATTTGTTTTGGTCACTACATAGACAGACAAGCAGACTGTAATCCTTATTAGCACATCAAAGTAGCTGAGCTATTCATTTGCATATATATACAGCAACTAAAACATGGCATTTTCTAGGATTGGTTCATCGTTGACATTGTTTTCATGCTCCTTAAGACAGAGGGACAGAGCTCCTTCAAAATTATGCAATAAATTTAGATAATGCATATCCAGAAAATTCTTATTAAACTAGCGACTTGCCCGTCAAAAAATGACGGCAATGAGATGTGTATGTTTGTGAAGTTGTTTAGTTATTAATATACATATTGAATTGTAAGGTAGGTAATGTTGTTTTGTGTGTACTACTAAAATATATAATCCAAATGAATAAATGAATATACTTGACCTATTTGTATGCATTGTGTTGAAGATCTGTGAACCTTGTTTGATGTTGCTGCAGCATTAGTGGTGTTGAGCTGCTGTATAAGCATGCTGAATGTGTGCAGTGTAACACTGTGCGTGCGCGAGACCAAACCGTTAGCGTAGTCGTGTACTTCCGCATTCGTGTAAAATGGCGAGTAATGTGTGGTATAGGTCTGTATCGGAATATCCGTAGGTGTTTTGTGGTGTTTTGCGAGTTTAGAGTGCTGTAGCCTCGTTTTCGTTTTGTTCGGCGGCCATGTTTCTGTCGCTTAGATTTTTTTTTAGTCTCTAAACTGTTTTATTTCGAGTAAAATCGAGGTGTAAGTTGCATTTTTGAGGTCCTGGGTGCTCCCTCTTGGTGTAGGTAAGTTTTTTATGTATGTGCTGTGTGTATGTATTGTGTTTTAAATGTTTGTATGTCGGCGTGTTGCGTCCGATGTTTGCGAGGTCGTAATGTGTGGTAACGTGTTTCGCACGTTGTTTGCGTGCCTCGTAACATTTAGCGAGTGTCGTAATTTGTGTGTCGTGTTTTTTGAGTAGCGACGTGAATTTTGCGAGGGTTTGAGGCCCTTGCCCAGTGACCTCGCCAGCAACTGAGTCCCTCGCTTCGCGAGGGGCCTCAGTTGCTGACATGGAGCGCCTTCGGCGCTCCATGCCAGCAACTGAGACCCGTGCCCAGTGACCTCGCCAGCAACTGAGACCCTCGCTTCGCGAGGGGCCTCAGTTGCTGGCATGGAGCGCCTTCGGCGCCTTGTTCTCCCGCCATGTGTCAGACAGGATAAGTCAGCCTACAATAGTGTCGAGTAACTGTCTTACATCTCTGAAGGTAACAGAAGTTGCACCCTAAGGAGGAAGTGAGAGGCGAGAAGATGCAGGTGCTGTAAGGAGAATAATAGCACGTGGTTCATTTGCAAAAAAGTGATTTCGCTTGAAAGCCGCGAGATTTGGCTTTTAGTAAAATATCTAATCTATAAAGTGATACAACGAAAACAGGATGTTAAATGACCACTGTGATGAAAAATATACATATTAAGAAAATGTAAAATGTTGTGCCGCTTAATTATACTAGAATGGGAATAATAGGTAAATATAAATATATATATATATATATATATATGTTTGCAAAATTGTAATCTAACTTAAAATGATATGTAACGTTCCCTATTTTTAATAATTATTGCATCTAAACATCGTTTTATTAAGAATATATGTTTTTACTCACTGAAACCTTTCAAATAGTCCCAACAAAGGTCTATCCCCTGAAGCTCATGCACACAGTGTCCCTGCTGTACTAACCAATCACATATTCTCTCTCAGCAGCATATCAAAACATGCTGCTGAGAAATAGTCTGTGATTGGCTAGTACATTAAAATCAATAGAAACACTGTGCATGAGCTACAAGGGGCAGACCTTTGTTGTCACTATTTGGAAGGTTTCAGTGAGTAAAAACAGAGCTTTTAAGCACTTGTTAATAAAATGATGTTTAGATGTGAAAGCAAACACTAACACTAGTTTATTTAATATTAGAAATAACAAACTTTCCATCCCTTTAAAGCACAATACAGCAGAGCAAATGCCATAAAGTTGTTTTTTTAATGAGGAAATAATTGATTCTTATGCCTCCCGCTGAACCCCAGAAACATAGATGTCACTTTGATAAAGGTTGAATTTATGACAGAGGCGTTTACATTTCTGCATGAAAAGGACTTTACATTGCATGTGCCTGCTTCTGAGCATGTGTGGGAAAACTAAAAACTCCAATTACACAACAAATCACCCTCCCGCCACTGATAGATAAGATAAGCACATCCCTAAGACTACAAGCGCTTTTACCAGACAAGATGGAACTTTCTAAACACAAACAGAATCTTTAAAAAGTTCAAGAGCCAGCTGAATAGCCAATCAAACTCCAGCTGAGTTCTAAGATTTGACAATTACCTTCATCGTCAGCATTCTTAACATACAGAAGACATGTAGCAATAAAAGGCAAGTGATAATTCCTATCAGTGAACTCTTCCATATAACAGCAACTTGGAATTAACAGAAACTTAAACCCATTTAAAGAAGATTTGGCCACCAACATATGTATAAATGGCGGACCTGAGTGGAAATGTCCCCTGTAACAATTGCCTCACACCCCCTAGGTGTGGAATATATCAATGTAATTGCTAATAGACATTTTGGGACCCAGTGTCAAAGAGTTTACCAACATGTGTATTAAGATGTACAAGCGGGGAAAAAAAGAAAGTAATAACTCATTTTACAATGGTTTTGGGCTTGATTACATGATCCCATAGAAACGAGATGGCGTTGTTATTCCGTGTGAAATGGAACATACTGGCAGCCATTCAGCAAATTTAAAATCTGTGGCGGAATATCCGGAAGTAGTGAAAGAAAACATTTCCAAGGAGGTTCAATTGGGTAGAATGGTGGGGCAGTACAGGTCGCCACCGTTGTAAAATCTACACGTTTCCCCTCTGGGCATAATACCCAAGAAGATGCTAGTCAAGTTCCGGCTCATGTCATACTCAAGAGGGGCTTCGGTGAATGACGGGATCAATAAAGATTTGTCTTCTGTATCGTACACTTCATTTGACGCAGCTGCGAGCCTGGTTCAAGCCACAGGCTGTGGCGCATTGCTGGTAAAGTTCAATGTGGAATCGGCCTTCAGCCTTCTGCCGGTTCACCCTTCAAGTCACCATCATTGTTGTCATTTCGACGGTGGGTACTATGTGGACCTATGTTTGCCAATGGGGTGTTCCATATCGTGTGCGTACTTTGAAACATTCAGTACATTTTTGCAGTGGGTTTCGGGTTTTTCCAGTACAGTTCACTACCTGGATGATTTTATGCTTGGCAGGACATGACACCTGCCAGGTTCTTCTGGTGGCGTTCCAAATGCTGGCACGTGAATTTCGGGGTGCCTTTGGCTCATGAGAAGACGGAGGGTCACTTGACGTCATTGACATTCTTGGGCATTCGGATAGATTCCCAGCGAATGGAGTGTAGCCTACCATTGGACAAAATGAATGATCTGAGGATTGAATTAACAGCACTAGCAGGTGCCAAGAGGGTGACACTTAAGCGGCTTGAATCCATCTTGGCAAAGTTGACCTTTGCTATGGGAAAGATATTTAGCAGGAGACACGCTCTGGCTACAACGGGCATCAAACGCCCACATTCCATCGTAGTATCAGCCACAATGAAGGAGGACGTTAGGGTTTGGTTAGCTTTCCCAGACATCGGTAGGAATCTTATTCACCTGCGGAGGCTATCCAATGTGGATATACAGCTTTACACTGATGCATTAGGTGGAGATGGCTTTGGTGCTTACTTCTATGGGAACTTGTGCGCCGCGCACTGGCCGTTGAGCGGGGTTGACGCTGGTCTTATGTGAAATGTAGTGTTCCTGAAACTCATCTCCATAGTGGTTCCGGTGCACACATGGGGCATGAGATTCAGAGATCGACAGATTGATAACATGGCGGTGATACATGCTATCAACAATTCAATGACGTCATCGTAATGGTTTCGGGCCAGCCACATGCCCAGGTCAAGCAGCAGTGTTGCTTATGCCCTTTTTAATTTCCAGTGGAAATGCTTCAGGCAGCTGGCGTCGGAAGCGAAACAGCAGGGCCAGAGGAACTTTGGGAGTGTGGAGCGCAGAAATAACGTGATTGGTGAGGAGTTCCTTAGCACCACTACATGGACGGTGTACAGGAATTTTTGGCATAAGTGGAATGACTTAGTTGAGTTGGCTGGGGGTGCCGATTCAGAAGACGGGAGGATGGGTGTCCTGTTTTGGTACTTGCTTAGGTGCAAGGGTGAAGGGCTATATAAAGCTGCTGTGGTGCGTCAGGTGGCGGCTCTAGCTGTCATGTTCAAGCTGGCCGGGCAAAGGGACCTGACTAAAGTCTTCCTCGTGAAACGAGTGGTGTGCAACATGTTCAAGGGGATGCTTGTACAGGATAAAAGGCGGCCCATTACATTTGCGCTGTTGCTACTGCTAGCAGAGATGCTCGAGGTGGTGTGTTGCTCCCTTTACAAAACTTTACTTTTCCATACTGCCTTTTCCCTGGCCTTTTCGAAGCATTTAGAGTCAGGTAACTGGTTGCGGCTTGCAGGCGAGGTTTCGGGGCCTACAACGGGTGGATGTTAGCCTTTATGGGGGCAGTGTGGTGATTTGGTTGAGGAAGTCTAAGGTTGACAGGACGGAAAGGGGAGAGAAATTATTCTCCATAAGATTGGTACGGACCGTTGTGTGAGCAAGTAGTGCAGCAGCGGCCGGGCTATCCCGGTCCGCTTTTAGTACATGAAGATGGCCTTCCTTTTTCCTGCTTCCAATTTTCTATGGTGCTTAAAATCTGTCTACATCACCTTGGGTTGGACGGTGCAGAGTTTGGTTCCCACTCCTTCCGTATTGGGGCAGCCACAGTGGCAGCAAGCCCGGGCTTGCCAGAGGAGTTGATAAAGAAAATTGGAAGGTGGTAATCGAGGCGTTGGCAGAGCTACTGTATATGAGACCATCGGCTGCTGTTTGCTAACTGTTTTATATCTGTTACAGGTGCCAGCAGACAGCTCTGGGTTCTCTGCTATTCTTACATTTATTGGGCACAAAGGTTCACTACAGATTTGCCGACCGGCCTGCAACTTGCGTCCCAAAGGAAGAGCTACTGGTACAATGGGCTGGCATTCGTTGGCAGAGATGGCTACAAGTGAGTGAGCTTATTGACTCAAATGCCCGTCCTTTCAGTAGCCCAAACATTATCCTGATTCAGGCGGGGGTAATGACCTGGGTGTTGTGCCCATTAAAAGTTTGGTCAGGGATATGAAGCAGGATATCGCCAGCTGGAGAGAAAGGTTCCTTGGTGTGATCGTTTTATGGTCAAAAATGGTTAGGAGGTGGGTGTGGTCGAGTGCCAGAGACCCGGTTTACATTGATGGGGTGCTTATCAAGGGCAACAAGTTAATGGCCAGTATTTGTAGGAAGATGGGGTTCTTGGTACTCCGACACCTTGATTTTGAGGATGTCGAAGGGATTCCTGGTTCCTGCCCGATGGCGTGCACTTGACCGAAATCGGTCTGAAACTATTTATGTAAGAATTTAAGGAGGGTATCCGGCGGGCCTTGGCTTTGTTTGGGGGGGGGGGGGGTCGCAGTACTGTAACGGTTGTCCTTTTCTGCTCTGTGGCGGGTTGGAGAGTTGGCCGGACCCTGGCTAAATAGAAAGGGGCTTGCCCCTACCTCTTGGACTTGTTGCAGTGAAAGTAGGTGGGCCCATGGGCACGTGCTTAAGGGCATGAAGTTGCTGCCACTGACTGGGTTCATCCCATTTGTTTATTACCATATTGGTATACAGTTTGTATTTAATAAATATGCTGTGGCCCATTGTTTACGTTGGTTTCTGTCTCATTTATTGTATGTATGTGCTGTATGGATCCGGCTGGGGTCAAGCAGGTTGCAGGAGACACAAATCTAGGAGACTGACAAAGTCCAGTGGAGGGCAAGCCAGTAGGCTGACAGACTGTAATGGAGAGCAAGCTGGGAGGCTGGCAGAATGTAATGAAGAGCAAGCTGGGAGTGCACTATAAGAAGGAGTGTGGCCTCAAGAGAGCTATTTACTTTAGTTATGTATAAGTATATAATTATAAAGAGGGGCCAAGAGGCAAAGTGGGCTCTCATTGGGAGCCAGGTTTTTATTATTTTCTTCTTTAGTATTTTTTTTTTTTTAATTGATTTTTATTAGACAGGTCAGACATATAACATAGTACACCAAAAACATTAGAAGTGATAAATAGGAATTAACAATAAACGTATTTCACATATTTGGTTTCCAGTGTGTCCTCTGCCTGTCCAAAACTCCTCTCCCTTTTCCGTTTTTCTGGTATTATAATAGCTGATATTAGCTTTTAAATAACTTAAGGCTAACGAGAAAACTATATTTAATGAAGTCCCATAACTATGGGAAAAATATGATGAACTTGGATTCCTGACCAACTGTTGTTTTGAGCTTGGTTGGTAGCATCTAATAGAAAGATTATTCTGTGTTTAGGTTACTGTGTGGGCTAATGATGTTGGGTAAATTAAGACCACTACTACTATGGATCCCCTAATAGCTCCTTTGTAGGGAGAAGTGTCACTCACCCTATTCATCTGCCGCGTCTTGTCTCCCAGGCGGCCCAGCAGGAGGCCCAGCGCTTGTAGTTATGGTCAACCTCTGCGGACAAAACGCTCATGGATCGAACGAACTCAATTTTGTTTAAGACTACTTCAAATGTTGGGGTGGGTGATTTCCAATGGGCGGCTACTACTATCCTCACTGCTAGGAAAATTTGGTTAGTTAGGAATTGTTCTGAGTTGGACATCCCTTCTACCGGTAATCCTAGGATGGCCTCTTCTGGTCTCATGGGATAGCATTGACCCCATAGTTTCTCCAGGGTTTTGTAGGTGTCCACCCATGTGTGTCTGATCATAGGGCATTCCCATAATTTATGGATTAGAGTCCCTTTTTGGTTGCAGCCCCTTTCGCATATGTCACTAATTGTCTGGTTCCCTATGTGCATTCTTACTGGGGTTAGGTACCACCTCATAATAACTTTATAGGAGTTTTCTTTCATAATTACGTTAAGTGATGTGTTTTTGGCTTGTTTCCGAATACTATTCCATTGGTCTCTGTCTAAATTTATGTTGAGGTCAGCTTCCCATGCTGATTCATAGTGTAATTTAGGGGGAGTGACTAAATCGCTTAAATGGTTATATATTGTGGAGATGTTTCCTTTCCCTCCCGGGAATTTAATGCAACATTTTTCGAATAAGGATATATTTTGCCCTCCTTTATTCTTAGTGATGTGATTTAATATTTGGTTTATAGCGATTAGGTTAAGCCATTCCCCCGGAGGAAGGGGTTTGTCTTCTAGGAATGCGGTGGTGGACCATTTTTGATTAACAACCGGTAAATCTGCCGCAATTGAGCAATTATTATCAATCCACCATCTGTATTGAGCATTAGAGTTTATTTTGGGGTTAGTTGAAAGTGGCCATAGAGGGCTGAGCCCTGACTCCTGGCCCAGCAGTCTGTTCCTCTTATTTATATCTTTCCATAGGGAAATTGAATGCCTCACACTTGATGGAATTGATTGGGGTAACTTGAAGCCCTGCTGGGTTGAGAGCCATAGTAACTGACGCATGATTAAATCATTGGACCCTAGTATGCGTTTTTCTAATTGAACCCATACCGGGGGGGAGTCCCTGACATACCACTTAACTAGTTGTGCTAATCTAGCAGCTTTAAAGTACCTGGAAATGTCTGGAAATCCGAGCCCACCATCCTTCTTAGTCGCAGTAGTTGTTTCTCTGTTTATTCTAGGTTTTTTATTGTTCCACAGAAAACTCATTAGTAATTTCTGTATTTTTTTCAAGTCTATCGCTAAAATCGAGATAGGTAAGGTCCGAAAAAGGTAGAGCAGTTTGGGGAGTACGTTCATTTTGACAGCATGTAGCTTTCCTAACCACGAAATCTTTAGTTCTGACCACCTGTGCAGGTCCCTAGTTAATTGTTTAAAGAGGGTTGGGTAGTTTGCTTCATATAGGGTCTTAGTTGATTTTGTAATTTGTACGCCTAGGTAGTTGATAGAATTCGGGGCCCATTTTATTGGGAAATTATTGGCTAGTAGTTTTTCCGTGGTGGGAGGAAGTGATATATTAAGGGCTATGCTTTTACTTGTGTTAATTTTGAATCCTGACAGTGGGCCAAATTGAGACAAAAGTTTGAATAGATTAGGTAGACTAACCAGGGGGTTTGATATTGTTAGTAGGATATCATCGGCAAAAAGGCTAATTTTATGATCTGTCGGGCCGACCCGTATACCCGATATGTCAGTGTGCTGACGAATGGCAATTGCTAGGGGCTCTATACTGAGGGCGAACAGCAATGGTGATAGAGGGCACCCCTGTCTTGTCCCCCTTGTGATGTTGAATTTTAGTGAATTGTGTCCTTGATATGTAACTTGTGCGGTTGGTTCCGAGTATAATGTCGCGATGCTTCGCAGAAAACCTTCCGGAATTCCGAATTTGTTCAGTGTGGCGTTCATAAATGTCCAATCTAACCTATCAAATGCCTTCTCGGCATCAAGCGCCAACAACATAGCGCGGCCTTCATTACTTTTGGTTATGTCAATAAGGTCAACAATTTTTCTGGTATTGTCTGGCGCTTCTCTCCCCTTAATGAACCCTACTTGGTCTGGATGTACCACTTCAGGTAACAGATTCGCTAGTCTTGACGCTAAGATTTTGGTGTATATTTTTAAATCTGTGTTGATCAGAGATATTGGTCTATAGCTAGCACATTGGGATGGGTCTTTCCCCGGTTTAGGAATCAGTATTATTTTAGCTTCTAAGAATTCCGGTTTAATTTTTTCACCAGCTAAGAAGCTGTTAAATAGCTTATGTAAGGTGGGGCTAAGTAGATCGCTCATATGTTTGTAGTAGAGGTTGGAATAGCCATCTGGCCCTGGGGCCCCGTGTGCCTTTGTGGATTTGATCGCATCCTGTATTTCTTCGACCGAGATGGGCTCTAAGAGTGATTTAGCTTTGATAGAGTCTAATTGGGGTATATTTAAGTTATTTAGTGTATTTTCAATTTCTAGTTTGTGGGTTGGGGTGCCTGATTCGGGTGTTTTGCTGTAAAGGTCCGCATAAAATTGTCTGAATTCGTTTACTATTTGATCTGGTTTAAAAACTGTCTGCCTATTTTTGGTGATTATTTTGGCTATGAATGAGTTTGCTCTTTTTTCTTTTAGTCTCGTGGCCAGCATTCTATCGGGCTTGTTTGCGTATCTGAAGAATTTAGCTTCAGTTCGCTGTAGGATATTGACCATTTTCCCTCTTAAAATAGTGTTTAGTTCTTGTTTGTAACTTAGTATCTTCTCATGGGTATGTCGTGATTTATCTTTAACAAATAGTTTCTGTGCTTCAGCAATTTTCTGGTTTAGAAGTAAGATTTGTGCTTGGTCTTTTTTCTTTTTGATTGAACTAATTTGTATACAGACTCCCCTGATCACTGCCTTGTGAGCTGCCCAAATTCCATCTATGTCTATCTCCCCTACTGTATTGAGGTCAAGATAATCTACGATTGCAGTTCTGACCTTATCTCGTGTGATAGGGTCGTTCAGTATACTGGGATTTAATGACCACCTTGGGTTATTTCCTTTCGGTAGGAGATTATTCATGGAGATTTTGACTAGATCGTGGTCCGACCATGCTATGGGGCAGATAGAGGCCTCAGTTAGGTTCCCTGTAACGTTCTGTGGGATCAGGATATAGTCTATTCTGGAGAGCGAACCATGTCTGGCGGAAAAAAATGTGTATTCCCTTTCTGTGGGGTTCATGTTTCTCCAGGTATCAATCATGCAGTTTGATTTTAGGAGTTTTTTGAGAGCTTTGGTCGCTGTGGGGATTTTTTGTGAACCTAAATCGTTTGACTTGTCTTTGAGCGGGTCTAAGACCGCGTTCATGTCTCCTCCTATTATCTTAAGTCCGTCTTCCCAGCTATCTGTGAGTTTCTGTATTTTTTGAAAGAATGGCGTTTGATCTGTGTTCGGGGCGTAAATGTTCAAGAATGAAACCTTACGTTCGTGTATGGTCCCATGTACTGCTAAAAACCTGCCATCTTTATCTGTTTGAATTTTACTTAACTGAAAGTTGAGTCTTCTGTGGAACAAAATCGTGACTCCCTTTTGTTTGGTATCTGCGGTCGAATGGAATGCCTGAGTAAAGACTCCCCCCCAATATTTTGGTAGTGCTTGTTTTCTAAAGTGAGTTTCCTGAATCATTACGATATCAAGATTTAGTTTTTGGTAATTTCTCAAGGCTACCCCCCTCTTGATTGGTTCGTTCAGACCATGAGCGTTGTGTGACGCAATGACAATGTCCATATTTCTTATTGAGGTGTATGACCCTTTGGTGTGTCTAAATGGCTCTCTCACCTTTCTGGAAGCCTGTTACTTCGTTATCCTGTGCCTCCTGCTGGTTTCCGCCCGAAGACTGCTCAGCAGCTGGCTGTGTGGGAGAGTATCTGTACTCAAAGGAAAAAAGACAACAGAGTATGAGCCAAATTGCTTATACTTAAACTTTCGGAATTATAAAAACCTGGCTCAGTAATTAAGCAAGTTCCTACTTTTCCTCTAGTGGGGAACCCTAAGGTAATCCTGGGTAAGAAGCAGGGGCGGCCCGTCCATTGGGGCGTCAGGGCAAACGCCCCCCCCAAATATTTTCTTCACCCTGCAATAAAAAAAACACAACAATGTATTAGTATAACCCAAAAACAAATAAATATAAGGTGTACATCATCATTTCAAGTCTAAATAGTATTAAAATGAATTAAAGTTAGAAAAGGGACACTGTCACTTTAAAATAACCCTTGCGCTACATTAACTAATGCTGTGTATCTATCTATCGCCCCCTGCCTGCACCCTGTGTGATCAAATTACAATAGTTACACTGTGTACACTAACCTTTAGACTCTTCTCTTCTCTTCAATGAGTCCTGGCCTGGCCCACTGACCGTTAATGCATGCCGCCCACCATCACAGTGACGATATGCATGGGCGGTCATAAATGTATCAATTAATAAATGACAGTCTTCCATCATTGACCAATCAATGATGGAAGGTTGTACAGTTACTAAGAGAACAATCTAAACCCACCCAGACCGTTAGCCCTGAGCGCCCGCCAGCAAATAGAGCCTCGAGTTTGATTTTGATTGACTGATACAGTCAATAAAACCACCAGTTCCCTGTCCCTTCCCCCTTTCTGTTTCCTGACCCTGGTCACGCTGAGACTGAGAGACCTCCCTGGCTGAATCTACTCATCTGCTCTGCCTGCCTAACACAGTAAGTCTACACCTGCCTCTGCCTGGCACCTGCCCCTGCCCCTGGCCAAACCAAAACCCCTAGTAGCCCCTAATAAAAGTTAGGGGTGACCAGTTACCCCCAGTCCCCCACTATGCCTGCCTGGCCTGCCAGTGACACCTACCCAGCCACCCACCAACTACCACCGACGACCCTAGGCCTACAATGCCTGGTGCCAGTGCCACCCCCAGCCATCACCCCCATGTGGCCTGTGCCACCCCCGATCAGGCCTGCCCTATGCTAGCCTAGCTATGCCATCATGCCACCACCGGATTACACCGATCACGGGATCGGGGTAGTCGGGTGGTGAGCGGGGTGGCACAGGCCCACATGGGGGTGATCGGATCACCCCCTTGATGAGGCCTGTGCCACCCCTGATGACCTCCATGTATGCCACCCTGCCCGAGGCCCGATCACCACCGGGCCCCCGGCACCACCCCGATGCGGCCTATGCTACCCCGGGTATTCGGGCAGTGAGCGGGGTTGACCAGGCCACATGGGGGTGGATGTTCACCCCCATGAGGCCTGTGCCACCCCTGGTCGTGGCCTATGGGCGACCGATGGGCGCCTGACCGTGACCGACCCCACCCTGGATGAACCATTAACCAACTACCTAACCCCCCCCCCCCCCCCCTATTTTTATTCCATTTTTAGAAGTAACAGGCATGTATATGTGCATGTCACTTCTAAAGATAAAATAAAAATAAGCCAGGGAAGGGAAAAAAAAAATACAGTAACAACATTATTACAATTAATTTACACACAGTAAGCAAACACATTGTTAGTACAGTTAGTAACACAACACATCGTATACAAAAATAAACAGCTTTAAACAAACATTAATAAAAAATAAAATAAACAGCACATACACACATTGTTAGTACAGTTAGTAACACAACACATTGTATACAAAAATAAACAGCTTTAAACAAACATTAATAAAAAATAAAATAAACAACAGCACATACTTACCTGTAAAATTGACCCCTCCAGCGTTGGCCTTCTGTCCTCTCTGGATATAGTCATGATGAAAAATAAATAATCCATGTTGATTGAAGCCAATGATCAAAAATTAAATAATCCATGTTGATTGAAGCCAATGATCAAAAATAAAATAATCCATGTTGATTGAAGCCAATGATCAAAAATAATCCAATCTTGATTGAAGCCATTGTCCATCCATCCATTCTGGCCCATTGAAAGAGGCCTCCAAAAAAAAAAACCGACGCTCTAAAAAAAAAAAAAACAACACACTAAAAAGAGCTCCTCCTACAAGGAGCCCCTCCCGCGATTAATTGTTTTTTTCCCACGGTCTGCTATATATACTAATTTTTGAAGGACTCTGATTGGCTGAAATTTTTGATTGACATCGATTTCAACCAATGAGAGTCTTTAAAAAATTAGCAAATCAGCAAGCAGGTATGGAAGCCTGTAAGGGTAAAAAAGGTTAGTGTGAACTTGTTTGACCCTGTATGTATTATACATATTACAGGGCTATTTTATGTGATATACATGTTACAGGATAATATCCTGTAACATGTATAGCCAAAAAATAGCACTGTAATATGTATAACAAATAAAGTGTAATAGAAATGCATGAACAATATAATATATCATGAAATAAAGAACATCAATTAATCAAATAATAAATATCAATTAATATATATTGTTGTATGTATATGTTTATGTATATTTATGTGTAATTTTTTATATATATATATATATATATATATATATATATAAATTAATATCAAAATATCACAATAAATAAATATATATATATATATATATATATATATATATATATATAACAATTTGATATATATATATATATATATTTATTTATTGTGATATATTGATATCAATTTTTATATATATATATATATATATATATATATATATATATATATATTTATATATATATATATATATATTTTTTTTTTTGGGCCTATATGTTATTTAAGGTTTTTAAGGTACGGTTGGGGCCTATATGGTCCCAATTTGTTATTTAAGGTTTTTAAGGTACGGTTGGGGCCTATATGGTCCCAATTTGTTATTTAGGGTTTTTAAGGTACGGTTGGGGCCTATATGGTCCCAATTTGTTATTTAAGGTTTTTAAGGTACGGTTGGGGCCTATATGGTCCCAATTTGTTATTTAGGGTTTTTAAGGTACGGTTGGGGCCTATATGGTCCCAATTTGTTATTTAGGGTTTTTAAGGTACGGTTGGGGCCTATATGGTCCCAATTTGTTATTTAGGGTTTTTAAGGTACGGTTGGGGCCTATATGGTCCCAATTTGTTATTTAGGGTTTTTAAGGTACGGTTGGGGCCTATATGGTCCCAATTTGTTATTTAGGGTTTTTAAGGTACGGTTGGGGCCTATATGGTCCCAATTTGTTATTTAGGGTTTTTAAGGTGCGGTTGGGGCCTATATGGTCCCAATTTGTTATTTAAGGTTTTTAAGGTGCGGTTGGGGCCTATATGGTCCCAATTTGTTATTTAGGGTTTTTAAGGTGCGGTTGGGGCCTATATGGTCCCAATTTGTTATTTAGGGTTTTTAAGGTACGGTTGGGGCCTATATAGAAACACTTGGTCTTCTAAGGTATGTTTGGGGCCTATATAGTCACACTTGGTCTTCTAAGGTATGTTTGGGGCCTATATGGTTCCACTTGGTCTTTTAAGGTTTTGAAAGTATGGTTTTGTTCTTGAATGGTCTGATTGATTTGCTTGTTTTCTTTCAACCCCAGGTGCAAACCCTATGTGGCTGCAGATTTGTTTCTACTCATTGGTCAACTTAATGAACATGAATACCCTGAGAAGAAGAGCCGACTAATGGTAGGTGTCACTCCTTTAATTTTTCTGTTAATACGTATAGGTGCAATTATGATATTGCTGTAGTCTTGTCACATGAGTTTTTTCAATCTATATTGTATACCAATGAATTTAACACATTGTTACTTTACTTCTTGACATTTCTGCATTGCAGATCATGTATTTCAATGGCTTCACAAGCATAAGGTCATTGGGCGGGGCTTATAAAGGTCATTATGACGTCAGGGGGAGGAGTTATAAAAATGGGTGTGGTTTGAAAAAGGGGGAGTGGCTATGTTTCGCCCTGTTGCCCCTCCAACTTGAAAAGTCACCAGCCGCCACTGGTAAGAAGTCTAAGTACTTGAGTCTGTTTGTGTGTCTTACTGTTGGTCAGGAAGGCTCTTAGTATATTGAACTTAATTGTGTTCCTTACTTAAATAAAGTGTGGTAATTTAAACTACTATGAGGAGAGCGTTTGCTGTCCTCTTCGTATTTTACTGGTGGGCCAGTTAGTGTCTCTAAACTGACACTGAATTGGTCCGCCTAAACTTTCCCTACTGTAGGGGTTTTTGGAAGTCTACGTGTTAGCGCCCGTAGGGACGCCTTCTAGGTGTGTGTTGCTTTTGCCTTTACGGCCTGGGTTAACTGTCTATAGTGTGTATTAGAACTTTCACTGGTGTGGGTGCTACCTTATTGGATCTACTCGTTTTCAGATTCAACTAGCTTTGGTTGTCAGAGTAGCATGAAAACAAGGAGAGAGAGAGAAGAAGAGAGAGGAAGATGAAGCAAAAAAAAGACAAAAAAAACAGAGAAACAAAATAAGTGACAACTCATTGTAGTAAGTCTTTTTCTCCGTTCATGGGAGGACTCCTTCCTCTCGGGTTTTCTGTTGGTTGTAACTGCTCTCCGACAGTGACCTTGATGTTCCATTCCGCCAGCAAGTTAATGCCTTCCTCCAGTGTTCTGATGGTGAAGAATTTTCCCTCTTTGGATATATTGAGGCGAAAAGGGAAACCCCATGTATACCTCCATCCTTGAGCCAGGATACAGTCCAGAACCGGTTTCAGTTGTCTCCTTTTGGCAAGGGTAGTCGGGGCTAGATCAGAAAAAAGCAGCGGTGTGTGCCCCTCGATGGGAGGGATGCCTTTTCTTGCGGCCTTCATGAACAGTTCTTTGGTGGAGTAGTAGTGGAATCTGGCAATGATGTCTCTTGGGCGCTCCTGTGGAGATGAACGGAATCCTAGGGCTCTGTGAAACCGATCCATTCTCAAGTTTTCTGGATGTATGTTTGGGAGGAGAAATTCACATAGATCATTTAGGTATGCGTGTAGGTCCTTGACAGACTCCGGCACGTTCCTCAGCCTTATGTTCTGTCGTCTAGATCTGTTTTCTAGATCTTCCTGTTGCAACTGTTGTCTAGATTGTTCCTCCTTCAAAGCCAAGATCTCCTCTGTTAGCTTGTTGTTATGTTGCATTATTTCCGAAATTTTAGTTTCCAGTTTTGTTGTTTTATCGTCCACCTTTTTAATTTCTGTGGTTAGTTCTGTTGTCACCTTCCGGATGTCTGATTTGACCTCCTCTCTGAAGTTGGATATTAGGTCTTTAAGGTCCTGGATGTCACTTTTAGTGCTAGGCGCTGACATTTCAGAGCTTGTTGCTGCGTGGACTGCGGCTGTGGGTGTTTTATTGGTGGGAGAACTTGCTGAAGATTTGGGTAGGCAGTAAGATTGGATCCCTTTATTGTTCTTTCTCGTGGCAACACCTGCCATCTCAGTGAGAGTATTGTAGATCAAGTTGTTGCCAGAGACCTGGTTTCACTTGGTTTGTCCCAGAGCAATTGTTAGCGTCCCTATATTGCTGGGCTTTTTGCTAGTTACATCTTTTTGGATTTATTAAAAGTTCTTGAACCGAAGTGGTCATAGCTTAAATGCTTATAGTTGAAAATTGAGCTTTGGTTGTCTCTTTTTACTTGCTTGGTGCTTTTGAACTTTGTCCACTAGGTGGTAGTAGAGTTCCACTAGTACAGTCTGTTACACAAGCAGGGATTCGGCCTGGAAACTAGCCTTGAAAAACAAATGGTTTTGTAATCCTGTTTGGTTGGTAAGTGAGCCCTGTGCAGTGTACTTTTAATGTTCTGAGTCTAAGTAGACAGGTTGGGCTGGGTTGCTTGGACCCAGGGTATGGGGAGAGCTTTGATGGGGATATGTGGGTAAGGGGCCCCGGATTGCTTAATTTTTCTGGGGCTAATTTGCTTCTGATGCCCCCCTGGGTACCCCTTCCTTGGATCAAGCTATCTTCTCCCCCCACAGCTCTATAGCCTCTCCCCTGTACCTGCTTATATATGTCCTCAGCAGTGCAGCTCCACACTCTCTCCCTCCAGGCTTCCAGGGGGAAAAGTTCAGCTGGGTAGGGATTCCATGCAGGGGACTCTTCCGATTTTATTGTTTTTTTTAAGGTAATTTTGGGATCAATTTGTTCCCCTAGGTCTTCTGAGTTTAGTGGTATTGTTTGTTGGTCACTCAGGGCATCTATAGGGGTCGATTGTCCCAGATTAACCCAGGCCTTAGCTGGAGCTCTTGCAGGACATGTCTTTCCTCTCCAGCAGCTTAGCCACACCCCCTTCTTTAGTATTTTTGATTTGTGAAAACATAAATGTTTTTAAGTATCTGATTAACTGTTTCCAGTTGTCATTTGTTTCATCACAAAACACAAATAAAGTGCTCACCAGACCTTTTGGACAAGCTCCTTTGATGCTGATACTGCTCCCCAGTGGGTGACATCACCATACCAGGGATGACATCATTAAACCTTGTCACTATTTAAGTAGCTGTGTTATGAGCTGTAGCAGATGATGGTCATATGAAGGGTCTACAAGAAGGTCTGAGCATAATACAAGTAATGGTGGTGACATTTCCATCTTTGGAGTTTGTCATATAAGGGATATTTTGATGGAGAGAACATAATATGTGTAACGGAACCCATCACTGTTTTACCCTGTTTTATGGTTATTTAATTCTTGGTTAAAATATGATCCTACTGTTATATTATATGTATGCTGGTTTATGCTCTGCAGAATATTAGCCAGACTATTGCAGACCTAGGCTAATAGATAATCCTATTACAGAGACTTCAGAGATAAGGGAGCCGTATACCAGCGGAGATATTGGACTGCGTGTTCCAGCTCCGTTACATTTGGTGGCAAGTGGCGGAATTGTTCCAACGGTCAGAAGGACAGCTACAGGAGACACCATTCCGTGGAGTACAAATTCAGGGCAACGCTAGTATCCGTACAGCGCCCCTGGCTACAGCAGGATGGAACCGGCTAGTTTTCGGACAGCGTTCCATCATGAGGAGGAGGCGGCCGCGGACTACAGGGATTCAGACAGAAAGGAACTCATGGTTACAGTACCTCTTATTGCCCCACAGACTGAGTTTGGAAGAGAACTCCAAAGCAGACTGGCCTTTTTCCCAGGTACGCTTCCCATAAAAACCTTGGAATGGTTAATGACAGATGTACACAAATACATAATGGAAAAGCAGCGGGCACGGGAGCGGTCCATCTTGGGAGCTGCTAACCCACCTCCCACCATTAACCCCCCCCCCAGCACTGCGTCCGGGTGGTGGGAACTACCAAACCCCTCCACGGTACATCAGATGCCACACGTGTAACCAGCAGGGCCACATGCAGAGAGACTGTCCCAGAAACAGAAACCGCTCCACGTGGAATACTCCAACTAATTCCCCCTCCCAGCAGCAGTGTGTACCCCAGGGGGCCGAAGGTGTCATCCTTCCCCCCCAGCGGCAGTGTGTACCCCAGGGAGCTGAAGGTGTCGTCCTTCCTCCCCAGCGACAGTGTGTACCCCAGGGAGCTGAAGGTGTCGTCCTTCCTCCCCAGCAGCAGTGTGTACCCCAGGGAGCCAAAGGTGTCGTCCTTCCCCCCCAGCGGCAGTGTGTACCCCAGGGAGCCGAAGGTGTCGTCCTTCCCCCCCAGCGGCAGTGTGTTCCCCAGGGAGCTGAAGGTGTCGTCTTTCCTCCCCAGCGGCAGTGTGTACCCCAGGGAGCTGAAGGTGTCGTCTTTCCTCCCCAGCGGCAGTGTGTACCCCAGGGAGCTGAAGGTGTCGTCCTTCCTCCCCAGCGGCAGTGTGTTCCCCAGGGAGCTGAAGGTGTCGTCCTTCTTTCCCAGCGGCAGTGTGTACCCCAGGGAGCTGAAGGTGTCGTCCTTCCTCCCCAGCGGCAGTGTGTACCCCAGGGAGCTGAAGGTGTCGTCCTTCCTCCCCAGGAACAGTGTGTACCCCAGGGAGCAGAAGGTGCCGTCCTTCCTCCCCAGCGGCAGTGTGTACCCCAGGGGGCCGAAGGTGTCGTCCTTCCCCCCCAGCGGCAGTGTGTATCCCAGGGAGCAGAAGGGGCCGTCCTTCCCCCCCAGCGACAGTGTGTACCCCAGGGAGCAGAAGGTGTCGTCCTTCCTCCGCAGCGACAGTGTGTACCCCAGGGAGCAGAAGGTGCCATCCTTCCTCCCCAGCGGCAGTGTGTACCCCAGGGGGCCGAAGGTGTCTTCCTTCCCCCCCAGCGGCAGTGTGTACCCCAGAGGGGCGAAGGGGTCGTCCTTCCCCCCCAGCGGCAGTGTGAACCCCAGGGAGCTGAAGATGTTGCCCTCTCCCCCCAGCGACAGCTTACCCTAACAATGGGAGACACCAATCTCCCAGACGGTGCAGATGGGACCAGGGTATCTGTGCCTGACCTACCAGGATGCTGGACAGCCTGTCCAGATCCCCAACTACTCTCACTGGGACAACCGGGGGAGGGGGTAAGTACAAATTCCCCTCCCCAGCTAACTCCTAATGTGGCCCCAGGGTTAACAGAGGAAATGTTAACCCCCACTGACCACCACCTTTCCCTGGCTACTGAGCCGGAAGACGTCCCAAGTACCCCAGCAGAAGAGCTGACAGTGGGGCAGACTGCAGTCGGCCTCTGCCCTCCCTTTGTCCCTTGTACAGAGCAGGAGGTCCTGCAGGTTATACCAGCAGAAGAGCTGGCATCAGGGCAGAGTTCCGCTGGCCTCTGCCCCTCAAGTCCCCTCAGCGTGTTGCCCTATCACCACAGAGAAATATCCAGGTGCCTGGTTAGACTTCCCCCCAAAGGGGAGATGTGTGACGAAGTGCCCTTAGCCACTTTGTCTTGGAGAGGACTGTTTGCCAGCCTCCTGCCCTGCGACTATGGCCCTGGGACATATTGCCCTTTAAACACAGTATTCGGCCATACCAGAGTGTATGTCACTCATTCTGGCCCTTTACATACAGGGGGGTCATTCGGTAATTGCCCTGTGGGAGCGGTGATACCCCAGATAGCTATGCCATGGACCCATTCATATAATGAAAGACTATGGGAAAGACTATAGCTACATGGCAATTGAACTGTGTGAAGAGGATCTGAGCGCTATTCGGTAGTTTTGTGCGCTCAGATCCCAGCTATCTGGGGATATGTGAAATGTGAGTCAATGTGAATTGCAGTAATGCTGATGGGTTGTCAAACTAGAGAATTGACCAACAAATGCTTTTGTCCGGACATCCCCAGGCCGATCCGTTGGGATCAGACCGTGTATGCCGGCTTATGGTCACGGGGGAGGTGTGTAACGGAACCCATCACTGTTTTACCCTGTTTTATGGTTATTTAATTCTTGGTTAAAATATGATCCTACTGTTATATTATATGTATGCTGGTTTATGCTCTGCAGAATATTAGCCAGACTATTGCAGACCTAGGCTAATAGATAATCCTATTACAGAGACTTCAGAGATAAGGGAGTCGATTGTATAAAGTGTTTTCATTCTCAGATAAGAACAAAGAAGGCTGATTTAATCAATGTCTGATTATATCAAGTTGCCAGGGAGGTGGGACTCACCTATTGTCCCTCTATGTGTATTGTGTGGCCAACTATGGGGGATGTGGATTGCCTGTGGGAAGAGATGTGTATAAATATTTCTGCACATAACAAAATAAAGTCAGTATTCATTTGACTCCCAAATTGTGTGTCGTCCAATATGGGAGGTCGGGGATGGTGAAACTGTAGTGCCTCTTGGGTATTTTACCGTATACCAGCGGAGATATTGGATTTGTGTTCCAGCTCCGTTACAATATGTTTGTGACATTGGGATGGAAGTAGAGAGTTCTGATTATTATAATGTGAGAGAAGGTGATGGATGATGTCTAAGAGGTCAGATAGATCAGAGAAGGAGGTGTGATGATCTGTAAGTAGTGGATGCTCTATGAGTGGGATACAGTACTGGTACACTTAGAAATACCAATACAGCTCTTAATTCTACAGAATCCTCTACACAAAAGAACACAACAGTAACCCGACTAGTCTTGCAAGACACTCAATATGGCTAAGAAACTTTATAGTATAGACAAAGAAATGAAGACTCCAGAAAGTTTTGTTGAAAAATACACAAAAGTTGACAGCTCTAAATTCTTCAGAAAAGAACAGTTACAGAAATAATTATTACAGATTAAAAAAAAAAAATAGTTTCATCCACTAATACCAAAAAAAAAAACCTTTTCACATGAAAAATGTTCTTGTTGTCACTGTGCATTTCAGTACAAAAACACACAAATAAAGAGTGATCGCCAGCTTTTGGTGCCACACTGACACAAATAGGCAATATATTTTGGCAGGGAAGGGGTTAAGTATAACTAAAAAGAATATGGGAGGTTAATGACTCATCATCAACATTTTCCCACCTCATTGTACTTTGGGTTGAGGGGGATAACTATCCCCACATTAACCCCTGTCCAACTTTACATAATAAGTGCCCCATGGGGGCTCCAATAGATCTCCACAGTACCTATTCCTTATGAGGTCTCCACAGACCCCAAATACTCTATAACAATCTCTATGTGGTCACTATGGATACCAATCCAAGTCCATTTAACCTTAACCCAATACCATGGACCTCACATGACACCCTAACCCCTCCCCTACCAATAGGGGTCCTTATGGAACCCTAATGGATTATATCCCCATAAGGGGTAATACAAATTTACAGAATATAAAAAAGAATTACAGGAAAAAAAGATTTACAGAAAATACAATTTTCATTTACAAATAAAGTAAAAAAATAATTTAGAAACCAGTGATGATCCATGACACCCTGGTCCTCAGTCTTCAGCCTTGGTAAACAGCCACTCCGATCTAGTTTCAAGCATTGGTCATCAACTTCTGGCCCACTGGAAACTGACCTCTTCTGTCCTGCTTGAAGGCTCTTGCATCGTAAAGATTGTTGACAATTATATTATATTTATTTTTTAAGCCTACACATTATCTTGGACATTTTTTCAACTTACACCTTTAAAACAAATGTACAGTGTAATTGGGGGACTTTTTGATTTTACTCTTCTAAATGAATGATGCAAATGTGGGAATTATATGTACTTTTGAATGGCTACTGGAGTGCCATAATCAAGAACTGGTCATTAATACATTCATATTTAATGATTTAAATAGCAATATGCAATCCGAATAATAATATTCAAACTTTAGCCTCTTAGCCATTTAGCTGGGTAGGAGGCCTTCTGGCTTACAGAGTTATCCGAATAGATGGAGGCCAGCTTGTGTATAAAGAAATGCTGGGTGCTCTTCATTGGCTTCGTTAAAGTGGTGTTCCTTGTCAACTACTAGGTTTTTCTTAACCAGAGTGTTCCGAAAGCCATCTGACCTGCCTCCCAGAGCCGCTCCAAGCCACTTGAGGGCTAACTAGGTGGCAAAGACAAGCAGCTTGAATGGGAAGCTGTGATACTAATATTTGTACGTTTTATATTGAATATTTTTTATTTTAATAAATCAACATATATTTTATTAATGATCAATGGCTAATTAGAATATCTAGCACCTGTTATTGGAATATTATACAAACACAACAAATAAACGTACCATGTAGTGCTTTGATAACATGATGTTGTGGATAATGTATTTTACTTTTATATAGTCTTGAATAATTACACTTTTGTAAACATTACTTGTCAACATCTGAATTTGAATTTATTAAAAATTATTTTTAATTTTAAACCATTTCCCAAAGCTTTGTACAGTGTTTTCCAGCGAGAGCAGTGATGATGTCAAACAGATTTCACAAAATTAATTTTTATAACAGATAATTTATTTGATAAACTACTTGTTATTTGGTATTTGGATCAGTCACTGAGGTTAAAAGCAAACACATTTTCATGTAGTTCAACCATTTGTATCTCTTCTAATACATTTATTTTTCTTGATCCAACAATGTAGGCTTACATGGCAGAAAAATCCATCCTAACAATTGGATTTTCCGCTAAATCAGAATTGTATCCTTCAGTGCTAATTATTATAACCACATATGCAACCATTTATTTTAATTACTTCATGGCACATTCTATCAAAACCTTTCCTAGCAGTGAGTTCCACAACTTAACTGACCTAACTGTGAAGAGTTTTTCTATGTAAATCTTCCTTTGTAGGAAACTGTTGTTTTGACTGTGTATATAACCTTATCATATCTTAGCATCTCTTTTCCTGAGAAAATGGACCTAATCACTTTGTTAAGTTGACTGATTTTGTTGTACTTCTCTGAACCATTTCCAGTTGTATATTGTCAATTTTGAGAAGAGGTACCCGATGGTAGGAGTTAGGGTGCCATTGGGGTCCATGGCCACCTCAAACCAAAGTAAAATGAGGGTGGGAAACTGCAATATTCCATAATATATTATCTAGGTCAGTGCTGTCCAAATTCTTTAGTGTTTTTTGCCAGATTTCAATTGGCCAGTCACCTGGTGGGCCAAATTTATATTGGTTAGTGAGCAAATAAAGAAATAAATTGTACATTTATGTGCAAGTTTGCCATCTAAAAATAAGTTAAAAAAACATATTTTTAGACATCCGAATGTTCACACTAATGTTTTTTTTACTGTAGTCTGTATGGTGGATTGTGTTGTTACTTTTTTGCCCACCATAAGTGTTTAAGCTGTTTCATGTGTTCTATTTTAATTATAGTAGATGTGTGTAAAAGGACTCTCCCTAGCAGTCAGCTGGTCACAGAAAACAGCTGGCTGGCCGCAACTAACCTAGGGAGCCACCAGTTGAACAGCACTGATCTAGATGGACACTGGAATAGGTATGTGGTGCCCCCGACTTGTCCATTTGTCATGGTGGAGTCCAACAGACACAAGAGAGGAAAGGAAACATCCAGGGAGATATTGATGAAGCAGCAGGCACAGTGGAAATCTGGCCACTGTGCATATCAGAGGTCTTCTAGGTATATTACACAACATTTTCAAGTATCCAGTGGTTCCCAAGCTTTGTCTAAGAAGCCCATTAAAACATTTTCAGGAACCCCAGATTTGAATGCAGCATTGTGTTAATTATCCTATAATGTATTCTCTGGAAAAAACTTCTAGCTAATAAATTATAACCTACTACTTATTCAAAAACTCAAATTCACATTGCTCTCATGTGTCTGCCATATGTTAGGAGGCCATAAATATATCCCTTACTCAAGTGACTTGCCCTAAATATGTGCTTTGAAGGTGCTAACATACTTTGATACTGGTCATCTCATATATTAAGAGCTGATACAATGTATACTGGCTGTACGGATAATTGGTGCAATGTATCCCCACTATAGACACGATGCACGTTTCACCACTCAATGCAACTTTTTCAAGGGATCGTCGTATATATGAGACAAGTTAGTACAGCTAAGCACATTTGAGGCAAGTAATCTGGTGACCTGTAATCTAGGACAAAATGATAGATAAATGATGATAGTGGCTGGTAGAATGAGGTGTGATGTCTGAGACTGGGTGATAAGAATGATTTGTCTTGGACTCAATGTGCTGTATATGATGTATGGTCTCTGCTGTTTCTAATTTAGATTTCAAACTTCCATAAACATTGAAAGCAATTTTAGAAAGGAGATTAGTAAAAGAAAGAAAGAAAATATAAGGGAGGGTTTTGAAGGGGTGAGAAAGGCAATAATGAGGAGGAGAGAAAGATGGGAAGATAAAGTGAGTGGTAAAAATGGAAAGGTTACAGTTGCAGCTTTTGCAAGTAAGTGACCTTTTTGTCTATCTCCCATGACTATATTCCACCTGGTCCTTTTTGGTCTTTCAGGAAGTACACCCCAGGTTGCTTGTCTGTGTTTAGACTAAAACATAGTGCTATGGTACACTGGTACATTAATATTTAGCCATTATCTATATTTATAAAAACATTAACAGACATTAACAGATAAAAAATAAAAAAATGAGGATCCTTTCTGGTGATCTGAACGAAGATGTTTGACTTCCTCTACACTTCCTCTACAGTTCCCAGTGAATTAATAGAAAAAATAATGCGGTCATCTAGACATCTGGTCATCATGATGTGCTGACATTGCATTTGCAATATCCACATCATTTTTATTTTAATGACATGTGGCCAATATCAAAAGTTAGTCCTAAATATATACTGTATATATATATATATATATATATACTGTATATATATATATATATATATATATATATATATATATATATATACACAACATACAACAGCGAAAGGAAGAGAGAAGAAACGACCCAAATTTAGTCCTAAATTGTACTAACAACACATCTAAAAACCTACCAACTCAAACAAATAGTTTTTCTGAAAAATATACAGAACACACAGGAATTGTAAATCTCTCAGACAATCAACTATCACAAGCAGAGACCTCTGTTCTCTCCAAAGGATTGTCTTTCTGTCCAGACATAAAACTAGATAAAATACAACTATACTCGGACATAGAAGAATTCTTCAGGAGATTAAGACTGGCAGAATTTTTCTACAACAAGGGACATACCACAACATCATTAGACTTTAACAAGAAAAAAAACACATCTTTCAACCCACAACCTGGTCGTAACATCAAACTGGACAGTTATATAGAACGCTTTCGCCTGATAACCATTATAACAACACAATATAAAAGAGACTTGCACAATCTTACTCCATCAGAAAGAACTGCCATAAAGTTTTTAAAAAACAATCCCAACATCACCATCAAACCGGCAGACAAAGGAGGTGCAGTTGTTATCATGAATACTCAGGACTACATAAATGAAGCCAACAGACAACTGTCAGACAATACTTACTACAAGAAATTAAACCAGGACCCTACAGAAAAATATACTCTTCAATTTAAGAAACTCCTCAAAACATTCCCTAAAAATATACATCAGGAATTAGAACAACTAATCCCTGACAATCCTACAACTGTGACTTTCTACCTACTGCCAAAAATCCATAAACCAGGCAACCCAGGGAAACCAATTGTTACAGGTATGGACACACTGACTGAGCAGATATCTGGATTTGTTGAAAACATCCTTAAACCATTAGTTAGTAACACCAGTAGCTATATACAAGACACCACTGACTTTCTCAACAAACTCAGTCAGATTAAAAACCTACCTGCTAATACACTACTTGTTACCATGGATGTAGAGTCTCTTTACAGTAATATCCCACACAAAGATGGCACTGAGGCATGCTTTATGTTTCTTTCAACAAACAAGCAAAACAATAAATATGGCCCTGATAATATTGTTAAACTAATAGAATATATCCTTATCCACAACTATTTTGCTTTTAACCAAGATACCTACCTACAAATGATCGGGACTGCCATGGGTACCAAAATGGCTCCACAATACGCAAATTTATTTATGGCCAATCTAGAAGAAACATTCTTGTCGGTATCCATTTACAAACCATACAAATACTACCGTTACATAGATGATCTGTTCATCATCTGGACAGATGGAGAAAGCAAACTCAGAGACTTTCATAATTCATTCAACACCCTCCATTCATCTATAAAACTTAAAATGGATTTCTCCACAGAACAGGTAAACTTTCTAGACACTACTATATCCATCACCAATGGCACTCTCCACTAATCTATATATAGGAAACCTACAGACAGATGTAATTACCTACACAGCTCCAGTTTCCATCCCTCCCACACCAAACAAGCCATCATCCATAGTCAAGCTATTAGATACCATCGGATTTGCTCAAACACTGGAGACTGTGATAAAAATAAAAATAAAAGGTTTACAAACCTTGTATTATCACCCCAAAAATATCCACTGCCATCAAAATACCCAGAGAACACCTATTAAACTACAAAACAAAAGAAACTACTTCAAGTATACCTCTAGTGACCACATACCATCCAATTTTAGAGAAAATTCGGAAAATAATCAAAGATTTACAACCATTACTAATTGAAGATACTGAATTAAAATATATATTCCCAAAACCTCCCATCTTTGCATTTAAACAACCACCAAACCTGAAACAAAAACTTGTCAGCAGAAAATTGGCAAATGCACAACTGAATACAAAAATTGGAACTAAACCTTGTAACAAACGTGCCTGTAAATTATATCAACACATTTGTAATAATGATACAGCCACACATAACAACAAAACCTATAACATCAAAGGATCATATTCATGTACATCGTCAAATGTGGTTTATATGATACAATGTACTTTATGCATTTAAGGATGAATTTACACAGGCATTCAATAAGAAAACATAATGAAGACAGTTATTGTAGCCCAGTAGGACACCATTTTAGCCAGAATGATCACTCCATCCAAAACTTAATACTCAGAGGAAAATTTAAAAGCATCCAAGAGAGAAAAGCATTTGAAATAAAGATGATCACATTCTTCAACAGTAAAAACACAGGACTTAATATAGACTTGGGTTTTCTAACACATTATCAGAATTTCATGTGATTTTTTTCCATCTTATACTATAACAGACTTAGCACTCTTAGTGAGGTGTTTGTCCAACAGGAAAGATATCACTGTGGACTACAGTGCTCTGCTTTTTCATGTATATATTGATGTATATGTGTATATAATATGTGTATATAGGTTTCCTTTGCTATGTTGTGTTTATTCCCCATATATGTATTTACCTGATGATGTTGGATGCTGTTTGCACTCTATCTGCATCAGCTGTTATTATTCAAACTGAGGGTTCCATCTCATGTAGTATTGCTTGAGACTTGATAAAGGGAGGTTAAGACTCTCGCAAGCTTGTCATTATAAATAAGACGTTTGTTTAATACAAAAGGTATCAAATTATATTGCAATACTCATTATTAATCTCTCTCTCTCTCTCTCTCTCTCTCTATATATATATATATATATATATATATATATATATATATATAGATTAAAAAGGACTAAATTACTAGATTACTGGACATTCACGGCTGCTTCACTCTTCACTTATATATATATACACACACACACACACATACAAATATACTAGGAATTTGCCCGTCAAAAACTACAGGAAAAAAATTGTAAGGCTGGCAATGCTGTTTGCCACACAATGTGAGGCTATGGGCCCTCTGCGCACCTTTGGCACTCATTGCGAGCCATAACTTTCCTGCATTGCAATGATCACTTTCTGCGCTCATTGCGAGCCTCACGATGATCACCTTTGGTGTTCATTGCGTGGCTCGCAATAATCGCCTTCGGCGCTCATTGCAAGCCTCTCCCCCTGTGTAGTATAGGCCTCGCGCTTAAGTGTTACTGTGTTTGATCGTGTTAGTGCCTTGGGTTAAGTGTTACTGGGTTGGGTTAAGTGTTACTATGTTGTGTTAAATGTTAGTGGCTTGGATTACGTGTTACTGGCTTCCGTTAGGTGTTACTGATTATGGCTCATTTTTACGCCCTTCGGGTTAGTTTTACGTCCTTGAGGCTAGGTTTCCGTCTTTCTGCCTCGTTTTTGTCGTGTTGCGTTTTTTCGGCAGCCATTTTTTTCTTCACTTAGGTGATTTTCGATCGTGAAAAAACAACAAATATGCCGGTAATTAACTTGTAACCTCACTCACAGGCTCTCTGGCTCTCCCCTGTGCTGTGTGTAAGTGAATTTGAGGCATATTTGTTGTTTTTTTGAGGTCTTTCCAGTTCCTTGGTTCGGCCATTAAAGTTGGATTTTCGGAGGCGCACAGTGTATGTACGGGTTTTGGTCCTAAGTCCTACGGATCGTAAGTCCTGCGTGCTTCAACTGCTCGCCTCGCTTTGCATGGTCCTGAGTGCCTCAACTGCTCGCCTCGCTTTCTCCGGGCCGCAACGTGACCAACGTCCTTTAACTGACAACTATATATGTGATATATATATATATATATATATATATATATATACACATACACACACACACATATATATATATATATATATATATGTGTGTGTAATACAAAATATACAGTAGCTCGATTTATTCACAACTGTAAGGCTCTAACTTTGGTAATATATTATATTGCCCAACAACTGTGGTTACTGGGTAATTTCCTTGCTTAAAGTTTCAGTTCCTGTCCATTCTGCCATCACTTCCCCAGCTATGTGATATTTTTAATAAATAATAATGTCTTCCCTTTTTATTTGCCGCGCCGACATGATTACACTGCTCAGTGGAAAACACTTTGAAAATAGTAATGGGTGGTTAAAATTGTGACCAGAGATCATATATCTGCTGCTCATTAACTACACTAAGGCCCCTATTTAATTCCAAGCCCATAATTACATGTATTACTATTTTTTTTACATATAAAGATATATTCATTGGGCTCAAGACCGCAATTACATGCTCACAGTCCCAACTAGCAAACCATGAACCCGCACGTAGCATTTCAGGGCATGATCATGATCAATTCAGTAAGCCCATAAGTTAAATTTTAGATCGAGCCAATAGTAAATGAGACTGTCATCATGACATCAGTAAAACATAGAGTTTAAACTACAATCAATTAGTGTTTAGTAGTTTGATATGCAATCGGACTCGCAATCCAGAAATGTAGAAATCAAGAAAAATCAAGAAAGCAAATTTCTAGTCTATGTTGGTTCCATGTATTAACTCCTTCATTCCCGGGATCAACATAACATGGAAATAAAACTTAAAAAAAAAAAAAAATTTGCAGATTTGCGAGCTTTTAGACTGTTGTGCAATTAACTTTTATTTTTTTAATTGTTTTTATTAATGGGAATAAAAGTCATAACAGAGTAATATGTACAGTACAAGAACATATATTATACTAGCGAATTGCCCGTCAAAAAATGACGGCAATGGAATTGTAAGGTAGCTAATAATGTTTTGTGTCTACTACTGAAATATATAATACAAATTAATAAATGAATATACTTAACCTATTTTGAAGCATTGTGTTGAAGAGCTGCAATCTGTTTTGATGTTGCTGCAGCATTAGTGGTGTGGATCTGCTGTGTAAGCGTGCTGAATGTGTGCAGTGTAATAGTGTGCGTGTGCGAGACAAAACCGTTAGCGTAGTTGTGTACTTCCGCATTGTTGTAAAATGGCGGCTAATGTGTGGTATGCATCTTAGCGGAATATCCGTAGTTGTTTTGTGGTGTTTTGCGTGTTTCTTGTGGTGTTTTGCGTGTTTAGAGTGCTGTAGCCTCGTTTTCGTTTTGTTCGGCGGCCATTTTTTCTCTCGCTTAGCAAATTTTTT
This sequence comes from Discoglossus pictus, assembly GCA_027410445.1. Classification (NCBI taxonomy): domain Eukaryota; kingdom Metazoa; phylum Chordata; class Amphibia; order Anura; family Alytidae; genus Discoglossus; species Discoglossus pictus. The sequence goes on from CM050164.1 coordinate 19,561,062, forward strand.
AGTGTCTAAACTCTTTTATTATGAGTTAAATGAAGGTGTAACTTAATTTTTTGAGGTCCTGGATGCTCCCTCTTGCTGTAGGTAAGCTTTTTATGTATGTGTTATGTGTATTTATTGTGTTTTTCATGTCCGCGGGTTGCGGGCGATTTTTGCGAGTCCGTAATGTGTGTTAACGTGTCTCGTATGTTGTTTGCGTTGCGACGTAAAGTTTGCGAGGGTTGCAGTTGCTTCGCGAGGTCCGCAGTTGATACACACACAATATACACACACATTATATATACACAAACAATACACACACACAATATACAATATATATAGAGCTGGAAAGCCAAGAGATTATTGGATATTTATTTTTGTAAATAAAAACCGCATGTAAGAAAATACCAATGTAATGTATCACATTATGGCCCCAGTGATGGCTGGAGATGGGACATCTCAGGGCCCAGCCTGCCACGCCTCACCTGCTCCTGCAGTGCGAGGCCTTTTCCCCTGTGAGGTCCCCACAAACCAGGCCAGGACTCCCTTCTATCTCACAACCCTCCCCCAGCTCCACTCACCGCTTCACCACCCCAGTTTTAATCTTGATGTGCCTGACGCGTGGGTCTGCCATGGTCCTGGAGCTTCACAATAGAGCGACGTCAGTGGCGGGAACAGATGCGCACTGACACAGACGCACAGGGGCTGCAGGCAAGGGCATTGCGAGGGCTGCGGGCAAGGGCAGCAGGCAAGGGCATTTCAAGGGCTGCGGGCAAATGCATTGCGAGGGTTGCAGGCAAGGGCTGCGAGCAAGGGCCTCAGTTGCCTGGATGGAGCGCCTTCGGCGCTCCATCCCAGCAACTGAGGCCCTTGCCCGCAGCCCTCAAGCGTGAGCAACAGGCCGTACACTGCGGGCAAGGGCCTCAGTTGCTGGGATGGAGCGCCTTCGCGAGGGCCGCGGGCTCGCTACGCGAGCCCGCAAGCGTGAGCAACAGCCCACAATTATATATGTGATTAAAATGACATCAGAAAAGGCTTGTGTCTACTTTTCCCAATTTTTTTGAGTTTTGTTGCATCAATTACAATTAAATATGTCGTATAATGCCAGTACAAATTAAAAGAAAAGACAAAAAAGATAGAAAAGAGAAAGAAAGGAAAAGGGGGTGGGGGGAGATGGAATGGGGGGAAGCTTAGTAGAAGATCGTCCCTGAGGTCTGTATATGTGCTACCTTTTTTTTTTTTTTATACTACCATTCAATTTGTAGTTCCCAGACGTCCCAACAGGAAGCCCACGTTTACCAAACACCGGAATGGACGTCTTCCAAGTTTTAGCAATAGTGCTAATGACCGCTAAAAAGATCTGAGAGAAGCTGAGCCTCTTTAGAAAGGCAGGTGATAGGGAGACCTAATAAGGCTTCCTCTGGTTTTTGAGGTATTCTGTGTCCCCATAGCTTCTCTAGGGTGTCACAGGTGTCATAGGACAGTCCCATAGTATGTGCCTTAGTGTACCGGTGGAATTACAACCTCTAAAACAGTTGCTACCTAGAGAAGGATTTGAGAGCTTTACTCTAGCAGGGGTCAGGTACCACCTAGTGATGGTTTTGTAGGAATTATCTCTCAAGATTATGTTGAGGGATGAGTTTGTGGCATTTTTATGGATTTTAGTCCATTGCAAATTATCTAAGGTGATGTTAAGTTCTGTTTCCCATGAGGGCTGGTGGTGAAGCTTAGCTGGTATGGCCTGGTCTAACAGGTAATTGTAGATGATGGAAATGTTTTTATTACCATCTGTACAATTAATTCTAATGCCTTTCTTTGCTTCCCAGTATTCTTAAGTACAGTATTGCGTGTTTAATAGCTGTTAATGCTCTAATAATTGATTGAGAAAGGCTTTGCGAGTCCTCTTGAGTACTCGTAATATTTTTGACAGAAACTTGATACTTTTTTCATTTGCGAGATTGAAAATATTTACGAATTAAAGCTGCAAGTCTAATAGAATGTCGATTTGCGTAGCCTTGATTGGTTAGCACTCGTAAATCTTGAGCTGTACTAAAACCAATGGAGTACTAAGGCCGTTTTTGCGGGTTTGGCTGGCCCGTAGTGATTGTGGGCGGGTAACTCTTAATAGAATTGCAAGCAAAGCTGATAGAATATGTGGCAATATTAAGAGTGATTTTAAGTGTGTGTAACTTTGAGAATTGGGTAATAGAATATGGCCCAAAGAAATTTCTTAGTTGGGGATGTAGAGGGCTCAATTCAAGTTGAAACAGTTACAGAGTGATTCAATTGATTAATCCCGCAGCTACCTGGCCGAAAGCCTAAATCGTAAATTATGCACCCGTAAGTAGCATTTCAGAGCATGATCAATCAAGCAAGGCCGTAACTACCGATTTACAAACAGCCAAAAGTAAATGAGACCGTCATCATGATGACAGTAAAACATGGAGGTTAAACATCAATCAATTAGCGTTTAGAAGTCCGACTTGCGATCAGACTCGCAATTCTACAATTATAATTTTTGATTGCAGAATTGCGAGCTTGAGACTGTTGTGCAATTATTTCTAATGTCAGTCATCTCTTTTCCTTTCGTTAAAGAGCAGTATTGATTTTTTATTTGCATTTACAGTGCTACGAACTGATGTTTAACCCCTATGCGAGTCCTATCTGGTGCTCATAAGATTTTTTTCTACATTTGCCACTTACGGGTGTGCGAACATTTGCGGGCTTGAGGAATTGTAGCAATTGAATAGCGATTTGCGACTGTAACATTTACGAGCTCGAAAGATTAAAGGCTTCGATGGGTTGGAGTTACAATTTTGACAACCGCAGGGAATTTCAGCCTGTAACCCACAAATCGTTTGCGGGTTGCTGAAAGACGCCAATTGAATAGCAAATTATTTTAGGGGCTATATTATGGGCTCCAGTAACTAACATTTGCTCAATTGAATGGAGGCCACAGTATAAATATGTGGGAAATGATTATTTGTTACATGTCAAAAAGCTTCCTATGTCTCAGTGAGTTACGTGGTACAGCAGTACTGACCTTCTAACAATCCTGGGGAGTTTTATGAGGCAGAAATATTTAACAACTGGGGTAAACATTGCAGCCAATAGTCAGCAATAGAAAATATTGAGATTACATCTAGCAATATTCTTAAAGGAGAGCCATACCTGAAGGTCCACTTCCTACGAGAAGGCGCACTTCCTATTTGTACAATCACTTCAACAGGAACGCACATTTTCCTCATAAAACGCGCACTAAACACAGGGGAACCCGATCATAACATTGCACAGGACTAGCAACTATTGCAAATAAACCTAAATTAAGCAGACACTGTCACCACAAATCAAAAACAATTTTAAGTTATTCTTAAAGAGCATGAAAAACTGGCTCTATGTTGTATTATGCATTTTTTTCCATGGAGTTGTTGCTGTATATATATTCAAATGAGGGCTCATGCATATTAATTAGTTGCTTTGTTAGGATTACAGTCTGCTTGTCCCAAAGTAAAGCCCTTCAATGTTACCTAGCAGTTAGACCTCTCTCCCATTTTTAACAAGCACACTGATCCACACAAGATCATACTGAGCCGCACGTTAGCATTCAGGAGCTGCACATTAACATACTGAGGTGCACATTAGCATACAGGAGCCGCACATTAGCATACAGGAGCTACACATTAGCATACAGGAGCCGCACATCAGTATATTGAGCCGCACATTAGCATTCTGAGCCCTACATTAGCATACAGGAGCCACACATTTGCATAGAGGAGCCACACATGAGCATACAGGAGCCGCACATTGGCATACAAGAGCCGCACATTAGCATACAGGAGGCGCACATTAGCATACCAAGCTGCACATTAGCATACAAGAGCCGCACATTAGCATACAGGAGCCGCACATTAGCATACAAGAGCTGCAAAATAAATTTTAAATATTTCAAAAATTATTTGGAGAAAAACTGCTAGTACAATTTATAGTCAGTTTTAATGCTCTTTTAAATTTCATGTTAGGGGCCTTTTAATATTTATTATTTGTACTTTTTGTTTGTTTGTTTGCTTAACTTTCCGAGACACTCTAAAAAGAATAACCCCCCCCCCCACACACACACAGCGTAAGTGGGTTAAAAAGTTAATTGGAGCTGGAAACTTCCTGTTTTTGTGTAATTTTCTTTGCGAGACCGCTCTCTAAACCTTGCTCAAGAGCAGCCAGCTGTCAGGAAGTGCTGGCAATAGATCGCTAGTTACAACCATATTTGTATAAATTCTGAATAAAACCAATTTCCACAAGTAGTAAATGATATATACCAAATATAACAGAAAATTACAAAAAGGAGTGCTGATTAAACATGGGTAGCAAGTACCTTATGTCTTAGATTTAACCCGTCTTCATATTAAAGAATCACTGTATTTTATGAAAAACTTCAAGTTTGAGAAACTTGTAACAAACGGATCATTTTTGAACATTCTGTTTCCATGTAGAAAGTTTCCATCCTGTTTGACTTGAGCACTTCCAGATAGTTTGAAAACTGAGGGCAGGCTCTTATCTAATAAACAATGGAGATCGAAGTAGAGGGGGATGGAGATGAGTCAGGATTTGTTAAGCCATTCAAGGTTTAGATATTTGACACCTACCCACTTCCCACATAAATATAAAAACACATGTGTAGAGTATCATGGATGTTTCCAAAGAGCAGAAGAGACTTCAACATTTTGTTCACACTAAATACTAAGGGGATAAAATAGTGAATTGCGGCATATTCTTCAATAGTGCTTGTCAAGAGGAGGGAGCAACTGGACCGGCCCATGAATGGATGCAACCGGTTAGGTCCTCTCCTCTGTGAGTTTCTGTATATTTGTGCTAGGGATTCCCTGGAAGGAGGCTGCTTCAGGACCTGGGCAAGATGGCAGTTAGTAAATGACTCTGTCCCAAGCATTGAATAGGAAATTGTTTAGTGCATCATGTTCCCTCACTATGGCCCTCATTCAATTGTGATTTGGCCAATTGAATAGGGCTCTAAATAAGCACATAGCATATTTTTTTTTTAAAGAAGTTTTTAGTTAGTGAAAACCTTGCTTTTGGATAGATGCTTACTAACTAAAAACTTCTTAAACAAAATATGTTATGTGCTTATTTAGAGCCCTATTCAATTGGCCAAATTGCAATTGAATGAGGGCCTATGCCTCAAGCACACAGCAATACGTATTAGGTATCCATAATGTTAGGATAATGTTCTGCTCCCATTCTTCTGAGCTCAAGAGCCAAAAACAGCACTTAGACTCATACAGAATGCTAATGTTCAATTTTCATCTGTCACTGTTTGTCATGGCAACTCACAGCACTTCACTACAAAATTCTCCCCCATCAAAGCTAATGTCACACTGCTGAAAATATAGTTATGGTGATGTTATTTTAATATCTTTAGACTAATAATTGCACATGCTGTCGAATTATTTGTCAGGCTACCTTTCTGGTCTAATTACCTTAAACTCTAATATTAAAACAAAAGTGTGTATGGTGGCAGCTGAGAGAGCATCTGATGAGCCTATGGAAACCTCCGATGTAACTCTGGAAACTGAGTGGTGCACTATGATATGGGTGTGGAATGCATTTGTATTTTATTGTCTTTTGTTCATGATTTCTTTATATTATTTGTTCTGGAAATAAAGGCACAAAGGAAATTGTTTTGGCATGATGACAATACTCATATCTGACGTTTGCTTTTCCAGTTATCTTCACGTCTGTTTCTTTATGTCACTGATAAACAGAGTAATATTGTACTGTTATCTTATGATGATTATAGTTTCTCTGTATTTCGATTTATAAAACTTTAACTGCACTGAAATTCTAGATAGCCTTCTCAAGCAACCCAGGCAGGTGTTCCATTTTCCTGTACTTGAGACTTATACAGGGAGTGCAGAATTATTAGGCAAATGAGTATTTTGACCACATCATCCTCTTTATGCATGTTGTCTTACTCCAAGCTGTATAGGCTCGAAAGCCTACTACCAATTAAGCATATTAGGTGATGTGCATCTCTGTAATGAGAAGGGGTGTGGTCTAATGACATCAACACCCTATATCAGGTGTGCATAATTATTAGGCAACTTCCTTTCCTTTGGCAAAATCGGTCAAAAGAAGGACTTGACAGGCTCAGAAAAGTAAAAAATAGTGAGATATCTTGCAGAGGGATGCAGCACTCTTAAAATTGCAAAGCTTCTGAAGCGTGATCATCGAACAATCAAGCGTTTCATTCAAAATAGTCAACAGGGTCGCAAGAAGCATGTGGAAAAACCAAGGCGCAAAATAACTGCCCATGAACTGAGAAAAGTCAAGCGTGCAGCTGCCACGATGCCACTTGCCACCAGTTTGGCCATATTTCAGAGCTGCAACATCACTGGAGTGCCCAAAAGCACAAGGTGTGCAATACTCAGAGACATGGCCAAGGTAAGAAAGGCTGAAAGACGACCACCACTGAACAAGACACACAAGCTGAAACGTCAAGACTGGGCCAAGAAATATCTCAAGACTGATTTTTCTAAGGTTTTATGGACTGATGAAATGAGAGTGAGTCTTGATGGGCCAGATGGATGGGCCCGTGGCTGGATTGGTAAAGGGCAGAGAGCTCCAGTCCGACTCAGACGCCAGCAAGGTGGAGGTGGAGTACTGGTTTGGGCTGGTATCATCAAAGATGAGCTTGTGGGGCCTTTTCGGGTTTAGGATGGAGTCAAGCTCAACTCCCAGTCCTACTGCCAGTTCCTGGAAGACACCTTCTTCAAGCAGTGGTACAGGAAGAAGTCTGCATCCTTCAAGAAAAACATGATTTTCATGCAGGACAATGCTCCATCACACGCGTCCAAGTACTCCACAGCGTGGCTGGCAAGAAAGGGTATAAAAGAAGAAAATCTAATGACATTGCCTCCTTGTTCACCTGATCTGAACCCCATTGAGAACCTGTGGTCCATCATCAAATGTGAGATTTACAAGGAGGGAAAACAGTACACCTCTCTGAACAGTGTCTGGGAGGCTGTGGTTGCTGCTGCACGCAATGTTGATGGTGAACAGATCAAAACACTGACAGAATCCATGGATGGCAGGCTTTTGAGTGTCCTTGCAAAGAAAGGTGGCTATATTGGTCACTGATTTGTTTTTGTTTTGTTTTTGAATGTCAGAAATGTATATTTGTGAATGTTGAGATGTTATATTGGTTTCACTGGTAAAAATAAATAATTGAAATGGGTATATATTTGTTTTTTGTTAAGTTGCCTAATAATTATGCACAGTAATAGTCACCCGCACACACAGATATCCCCCTAAAATAGCTAAAACTAAAAACAAACAAAAAACTACTTCCAAAAATATTCAGCTTTGATATTAATGAGTTTTTTGGGTTCATTGAGAACATGGTTGTTGTTCAATAATAAAATTAATCCTCAAAAATACAACTTGCCTAATAATTCTGCACTCCCTGTATGGGGAGCAATACCTAAGGCCTTGTTCAGGGCACCATATTGGTCCTCAGTTCTATACTGTTCTAGAAGAAGGTCTTTGTAGCCTAATGGGAAATCCAGCAAGCCAGGATTTGAGGATACCCTAGTTTGATGAATCAACATTTCAAAGTCACTGAATTACACACCTAAGTTCAAGTAGGAATATCCTGAAATGTGGCCTGTTGTTTTAGCTTGAGGGCTAGGATTGGGAACCATAGAGCTAGCATATGGACATAATCATACTCACACACCAGTGTAAAAGCCACGTACGGCAGAGAAACATTGGCTTATTGGCAACCACACAGGAAGTAACATTGTTTTGCATTTTCTTAAAATAAAACACAATAACTTCCCACCTTACCAAGGTCTGAATAGTTTTTTCCTGCCCTTGCTCTCTGAATCTGCATCACTATTTTAGTTTGTCTATACAAAACACACAATCTACAGATGTACATCAAATAGAGAAGTGACACAGAGACCTCTTCTGTAGAGTCACTCAAAGTAGATGTGGTTGCATTGAATGATGCAAGGTGCATGCTTCTGGGCCAAGGAGGGGGAGGGGTGTGGTGTCAATTTCACTCTTATCCTATTATCAAACAAAGTCTCTGGACTTCTGCCAGTCCCTCCACCCCCACTGATAACTACAAACACACTCTCCCATCATCCAGCTCTGTAACATACCTAAAATGGATTCATGTACCCATAAACAGTGTCTTAAAAATTCACATTTTCCCCAAAAAAATGTTTTATGACCATGGCTTACACAGCTGCTAATATTTAAGTCTGCAAGAGTTTCCTAGGGGGTCCCAAGATCCCTCTTTATTATTGCATTTTTAAACTGTTGTTATCTAATGACACTTCTGGTAGCCAAGTTTGTTTACTAGAATGCTTGATAAGGCTCTGAAGAATCCACTATTTTAAGTTAGGTGCTATATTTTGCTTTATTGTGTTTTTCCGTGGTATCAGTTAGTAAAGTAAATGCAATATTTCCTATAGGTGGACTAGGTAGCTAGTAGAAGGTATGGTTCCCTGGTGGTCCAGTGGTTAGGATTCAATGCTTTCATCATTGCGACCTGGGCTCAATTCCATTCAGGGAACCAAGAGAGCACACATCCCTGAAGCCGAGCACGGTTGGGCCTGGTCAGTACTTGGATGGGAGTGCACCTAGGAATACCAGGAGCTGTATGCTGTGGCCCACTGGAGAAGGAACTGGTAACCCACTGCCATGAAAACCACGTGGACCAGCATGACCATGGACATAAAGATGTGTGTGGTGTGTTATGTTCCATGAGGTCATGGAAAGTCGGAAACGACTGAACAACGCAAAAAAAAGTAGGTAGAGAATCTAACTTTAAAACAGTGAAATGTAAGAGCTGGACCATAAAGAAGAAGTGACACCCGGGGCTGAAGAAAACTGTAAATTGTTACTGGCATATCAAAACAGTTATTCATATAGTTTTTAATTGCTAAATCAATTGTTTTAATTTCTACATATTTTATTAGTGGAATACCATAATTTTGCCTATGAATTTGCTAAGATATTATAGCATTAACAAAAGAAAATGTAGTTTTTAGGTCACCATGAATTATCAGATTGTTTTTCAAGTTTAGTTTGTGCATCGTTCAAAAAAAGGAAATAAATACATTTTAATTTCTGTTTTTAATTATTGAATAATTCAATTTAGAACAAGTTTTCTTTGTTGTGGATAAGAGTTGTCCCCGAGGTCTGTCTTTCGGCTTAAAGGGACATGGAAGTGTTTTGGGATTTTACTGGATATATAATTTACCTGGATATCACTTTACTTTTATATACTTTATTTTATTAAGAAGTACTTTTAGCTCTGTTTTTTCTGACTAAAATCTTGAAATAGTTCCTAACTGGTTTCTCCCCTCTGCAGCTCATGAGTACAGTGTACTTTTTAAGTAGAGGTTGCACTGTCCAATACTAGACTATCAGTGGCATCATCCTGCAACATGCTGCTTGAGAGAGGTCAATGGCAGGCTAATTTGCAACACTACACTTCACAGTGTGTATATTCATGAGCTGCATGAGCTATATAATGCAGACACAAACAGGTACAAATTGTATGATTTTAGGCAGCTTATAAGCACAACTTAATACAATAAAGTACCTTCCATGTCATTATAAGGCAAAATATGTTTTTTTTCCTCAATAAATTTGTTTTCTATTATTACCCATTATGGAACATGTATATTTTGATGGATTACAAAATGGGATAATTGACCCTCATTATAATATAGTAATTTGTCCAGCCCTGTGCATATTTTTTTTGGGAAATACATGTTTTATTTATAAGCCTAACTAAAAAAGTCTTGATTTTGTTGATGATTTAAAGGGGCTGTTTTAATTAAAATGGGTATAAATTTACATTGGTATATTCGTTTTGGTAGCACATACTAATACTTTATTATGATTATAATATTATATTCTTCCGATTATTATATATTACTAGCGAATTGCCCGTCAAAAAATGACGGCAATGAAATTGTAAGGTAGCTAATGCTGTTTGGTGTGTAATAATGAAATATATAATACATTAATAAATTAATATACTGTACCTATTTTGAAGCATTGTGTGGAAGAGCTGGCAATCTGTGTTAATGTTGCTGCAGCATTAGTGGTGTGGAGCTGCTGTGTAAGCGTGGTGAATGTGTGCAGTGTAACAGTGTGCGTGCGCGAGACCAAACCGTTAGCGTAGTGGTGTAGTTCCGCATTGGCGTAAAATGGCGGGTTATCTGTGGTAGGCGTCTTAGCGGATTATCCGTAGGTGCTTAGTGGTGTTTTGCGAGTTTCTTGTGGTGTTTTGCGAGTGTGTTGTGGTGTTTTGCGTGTTTAGAGTGCTGTAGCCTCGTTTTCGTTTTGTTCGTCGGCCATTTTTTCTCTCGCTTAGCGATTTTATTAGTGTCTAAACTCTTTTATTTTTATTTAAATGAAGGTGTAACTTGCTTTTTTGAGGTGCTGGATGGTTCCTCTTGCTGTTGGTAAGCTTTTTATGTGTGTGTTGTGTGTATTTATTGTGTTTTAAATGTTTTTATGTTCGCGTGTTGCGTCCGATTTTTGCGAGGTCGTAATGTGTGCTAACATGTCTCGTATAGTGTTTGCGTTTGTAGCCTCGTTTTCGTTTTGCTCGGCGCCCATTGTTTCTGTTGCTTATCAAATTTTTTAGTGTGTAAACTCTTTTATTTTGAGTGAAATCAAGGTGTAAGTTGTTTTTTTGAGGTCCTGGGTGCTCCCTCTTGGTGTAGGTAAGGTTTTTATGTATGTGCTGTGTGTATGTATTGTGTTTTGAATTTTGTAATGTTCGCGAGTTGCGTCCGAGTGTTGCAAGGTCGTAATGTGTGTTAACGTGTGTCGTATGTTGTTTGCGTTGCGAGGAAAAGTTTGCGAGGGTCGTAATTGGTGTGTCGTGTTGTTTGCGTTGCGACGTTAAGTTTGCGAGGGTCACAGTTGCTGGCATGGAGCGCCAAAGGCGCTCCATGCCAGCAACTGAGGCCCTCGCCCGCTGCCCTCGCTTCGCGAGCCCGCAAGAGTTAGCAACAACTCGCATGCTCACAACTATATATGTGATAATATTAAAATATACCGATTATTAAACAGATTGCAAACATGATCACAAAGCATTTATTTTTTAAATAACATGATAACACAAAAAAAAATATACAACCCCTTCTTGTATAAAAGAGGAACATTGACACCATTAAAAAAATATATAATGTTCCTGGGAAAAAAACTAATTGTTGGGAAGTGTAAGTTTGTGGTCAGTAAATAAAGTTTTAGCAGGTAATGTTCCTTTAGACTGTAAGTCTGTGAGTTTTCAGTCTTGTGTTGGTGCTTTGGGAGCAAGCTCTATATACGTTTGATTTTAAGCTCAAAGACAGGACCCTCCATTCTCTTGCATTGTGTTAATATTGTTTTAGCCTTGTACTTAACCCCTGTATAGCGATACGGAATAAGAGCCCTATTCTATTAGCTGCTCGCAATTGACTCTAATTTTTTCAGGTTTTTTTTTTTCTCAAAATGTTTAGATGTATTCTATTGACTCCAGCTCACAATTTACCTCCTTAAGCCTAAACACGTAAAAACCCTGCTTTTGGAGGGGGCATGGTCGTATAATCTAACAATATTTAAGCAATAGTAAAGCTTCTTAGACACAGCCAATAGTAACTGAGATCATCGTCATAATGACGTCAGTAAAAAATGGAAGTTACACGTAATCTGCAATCTAGGAATTAATTAGTGGCAATAAGTAATATTTACTGATCGGTCTCGCAATCTAGTGATCTATAAAATGCATTGGAGCATCTGTTCTAGTCCATCTGGTTTCATGATATGTATTAACCCCTTGAGTCCCGGGATCGATATTACTCAGAAATAACATTAAAAAAAGTATTTTTTATTGCATATTTGTGAGTTTGAGACTGTTGGGAAATTAATTATAATGTCTTTCCATGCCTACCCATACTTTTATAGTACAGTATTGTGTGTTTAATTGCTGTTACAGCTCTAACAAGCCCTCGCAATATTTTTGACAGAAACTTGATACTTTTTTCAGTTGTGGGTTAGACTTATTTGCGACTAGCGCTGCGGGTCTAATAGAATATCGAATTTGTGTAACTGTAATTATTTAGAGCTCGTAATATTCGAGCTGTGCTAAAACCAATAGAGTTCTAAAGCTGGTTTTGCATCTTTGGCTGGCCCGTAGTGATTGTGGGCGGGGCACTCGTAATCGGATTGCGAGTAATTAATAGAAAATGTGGCAATTTAATTGTGTATAAATTTACAGATTGGGTAATAGAATTGGGCCCAATGCTGGCAACTTATAAATAAAGGATGATAATAATAATAATAATAATAATAATAATAATAATGTGAAGAAACTCAAGTATAGTTGTAAAGTTGCCAAGTGAGTACTAGATGTAATTATTAAGTAATATACTATGAAATTTGGTTAATATAAATACTTTACTCTGATGAATCTTAATACAAATCTTTCAAGCGTGAATGTTTTCTTTTTGATCTTTGCAACCGAAGACTCAGAAATACATCAAAGCTTCTTCAAAGATCTAAGATGAGCTGAGATTATGAAATGTAAGAGACAAGTCAGATATGGCGTATTACTTAACCTTTTATGCCCTTGTTAGGAGAGGGCAATCTCTTATTCTTCCAAGTTGCTGGATCATTTGTCAGAAGATTTATTGGACTTTGTTGTAATGCCATGTCTGAGAGTATATTCTCACCAATAATTCCTATGACCTTTATAGGACCAATGTAAAAATATATATGTTTGGCAAACTGGAGTATGAGGAGAGGCTAATTACATAGGAAAATGTCAAATGTAACCAGCACACCAGGCACATATGTCAGCTACTGCCTCTCTGAGATCCATCAAGCTCAGGTTCATTGCTTCAATGATTGCATCTATCCATCTCCACCTCGGCTGCCCCCTTCAATCTTTCCCAGCATCATAGTTTTCTCTAGGGAATCCTGTTTTCTCACAATACGACCAAAATAGTTGAGCTTAAGCTTCCTGATCAAACCTTCCAGTGGACAGTGTCCTTATTTCCTGTAATATTGATTGATTGGATCTTCTTGCAGTTTTCTCAAACACCACAAGTCAAGGCGTCAATTCTCCGGCGCTCAGCCTTCTTTATGGTCCAGCTCTCACATCCGTATGTTACTACTTAGAATACCATAGCTCTAACTATGAGGACCTTTGTTATCGCAAATTCTTTATACCCAACACAAGGTTACGTTAATTATGGTGAAGTGCTGCCCCCTAGTGCTCATATGAACAAACTACCTCTAAAAAAACAATTACATTATTGGCATCAAACAAGTTGAGCATCATATATTAAGAGAAAATGAAAATCTTTTGTTTCTACTATACATTTAAAATAGCATGCCTTAAACACTCCATCAACTGCTACCTAATAAGCAATCCATCAGAACACTTACACAGTTTTAGGAGAGTTAGGTCTTCATGTACCAAAGATAAGAGAACATTTTTAAAATATATATATCCGCCCTATGAATATTTATGTCGGCTGACACCCAGGATCTTACTTTTCTTCAGAAACGGGTAATAACTAATATCGTACAGGAAATTAATTTCCATTCTAACACAGAATTAGAAGAAAAGAAAAATAAATCATAAAATATCTAACTTAAAAACATGCATATAATTCTGTAAATTGTATATATGCAGCCATGATGATGGAGATGTAGAGTTAGTCTGTGGGGTGAGCAGTAGGGTCCTCAGTGGCCTATGCTAGAGAATGAGTCACATTAAATAGGGGCATTGACAAGGAAATGGCTATGGGCGACTACCAGGGAAGTCATTTCTAGGAGGTCACCATGCTGCAGCAAATTATTATTATTTTTATTATTATTATTATTTTGTGCATGGAGGGAACATAGTGCTGGCTGAGCAAATCCAGGATAGAAAAATATGGTTTCAGATAAGAGAGATAAGAGTAATTAGAGCAGCATCAATTCATTTCTCCGAAAGGTTTAACATTGTCATATCCCCGTGTGATATCATGGAACACAATCTGCAAGGAGTTATGCTTTTGTATTATATTCATGTTTAATGGAAACCAACAGGTTCTCCCTTCTTAATCTTGGACTGTATTCTGGATACAGATGCAAATTGTAATGCTATTTAAACATACTATGGGCCTCATTCAATTAGCCCCTGCAAGTTATGGAGGTATAGGACGTATGTCTGTGGCCGCAACTTATGGCGCTATTTATTTCGGCAAGGCCGTAGCTCCCGAGTAAGAAATAACCAATGGAAACAGAGATCATCATCATGACATCAATGAAGTCCAACCGCCAAGCCCGTAGGACTTTGCAAACTGGAGGTTGGATTTCAAAGTCCTAGGGGCTTGGAGGTAATTGAAGCCTGTAGGACTTTAAAATCCAACCTCCATTTTTCAAGGTTCTACGGGCTTGGAGGATGGATTTAAAAGATTTCTATTTTGGCGATCTGCGAGCTTGAGAATGTCGTGCTATTAATTCTAAGACTTAACATCAATTTCCTTTTTAATAGAAGTACAGTATTGATTTATTATTAGCATTTGAAGTGCTCCGGGCATGTCATTAAGCCCTTTGCGAGTACTCCATGGTACCCTAAACCTGTTAGACTTTTGCGTTATGCGGTCTTGTTGGGGTGGTTAGCGAGGGGGAATCCGAGCAATTGGATAGCGGTTTACGATTTTAGCGTTCAGAAATCTTGCAGCAGTGAAAGATCAAAGGCTTGGAGGGGCATTAAGTTCCGATCTTCACCATCGCAATGATTCGCAGCCCCGAGCCTGTAACTCGATCGGAGGCCGCAAAAAGACAACATTGAATAGCAAATTAATTTAGGGGCTCCATTTCCGAGCCCGGATCTCCTGAAAGCCTCAATTTAATGAGGTCCTATGTGTCTATTAAAGTGTGTGTATATTATACACAAGGATTGATTTGTATTTAAATAATTAGTTTAGTCGCCTTATAAAGAATATTTAGGTAGGGCTTGATAAGAAAATAAATCTTTATTAAACTGTTACTGTACATTTAAACAATGAATTATACTTTTCAGCCATGCACCAGGCTATATAAGCTCCAGATCTCTCTGCGTGCTGAATGAAGTATTGTGTCTGAAGTGGAGCCACTTGTGGGTTTATATAAATAGTCATACTACAACTGTAATACAGAAATGGGTAGTGACTAGAAAGTGTTTGTGTACACGGCAAGTAGCTCAGGTTACACTACTCCTTGCTACTAATGTGTGCTTCAGAGAGTGGCTTTTCAATTTGGCACTTCCCCCCTGGTGGGTCAACTCCAGCCACAATACTTCATTCAGGAGGTTGAGAGATGCGCAGCTTATATAGCTTGGAAGATCATTGAAAAATAGTAAGTAATTGTTTAAATACACAGTGCAATTGTAATATTTGTTTTCTTATCTTAACCAACTATTCTTTATAATATCACTAACTTGTTTAGTTAAAGTATCTAATTCGCTAGCAATGATACTAGAAATTTCACTTAAGAAAAAACCTCTGACACTTTCTGTTTTTTTAAAATAGTTTAAAACTACATCCTTCCAGTAATTGGCATATATCATAATAAAAATAAAAATAATAAGGTTCAAAACTATAAAAATATCGTACCTCACTCCCAAAGATATTTTTTTCTTCCGTTATTCCTAAAAACTTGCTGTTTCTAGTCTCAGAAAACCATAAATAATACTTTCATAGTAGCTGTGTTCTATACAACATATTTAGTACTGCTTATAATAATAAATGCCATATTTTGAGTTATGCTACTGTAACTAATTTCAAGACTTTCAAACTCATATTCACTGCTTCAATTACTTCATTTGTACATCTCCATCTCTACTTGACCTAAGCAAGGACCAGTTGGTATGTACGGATATGGGTTAAACACAATTACCTCTAACATATAATGATTAGACACAGACTCTTGGGAGGAAGACTGGCCATAGCGTTTATAAAACATACATTTTCAGAATCAGCATACTCCAAATACAAACATGTGTCAAAATGATACAAATTGGTCCAGTGGTTCAAAAGTTAGATCACAGTCCTTTCTGATCAAATGAAGCATGGCTTCTATGTCTTTGTAGGGGGAAGTCAACATGGGCCGTAGTCAAACGGCAGAATGTGTGCCTCCAAGCTTCTCCAATTCGCAGTGACGAGACTGATCTCGTCACATATCTCCCCCTTTCCAAACAGACTAACAGGATATCTGACCTTCCGGTCAGATTCCGGGTTAGTCTGGAAGGCCACCCACAAAACACAATCAACAGTACAGCCCACCCACAATAACTGGTTACTACACCTGGGTAGAGGAGAAACTTGTCCATGTCCAGGTGCCTCACCACGGCTGTGCTGGGCACTGGTAAGCTGCCTTGGTGGGTTGCTGAGTGGGCAGAGACCAGCGGTACTCTGCCCTGGTGCCAGCGCTACCACGGAAGTAGCCTGTTTGGGACCTGGTTGTAGGGGGGGAGACCGACGGTCTCCCCTTTGGCTAAACAGCCCTGTTGCTGGGGGACAGGACCGACCGTCTCTGCCCCTGGTAGCTCAGCCTGTTGCTAGAGAATGGAGTCTGAGCTCTCAATTCCCTGCGGCTCACCCGGACGCTGGGGAATAGAGACGGGGCTCCCAATTCCATGCATATCAATCTGTCGATGGGGAATGGAGTCTGAGCTCTCAATTCCCTGCAGCTCACCCTGACACTGGGGAGTGGAGACAGGGCTCTCAATTCCCTGCAGCTCACCCTGACGCTGGGGAGGGAGGACGCTGCTCTCCTCTCCTTGCAAGGTACACTTCCGCTGGGGAGGGGAGACAATGCTCTCCACTCCCTGCACTTCACACTGGCGCTGGGGATCTGGGCTAGCCACCCAGCATCCCTGTAGGGCCGGTGGAGAGACCTCGGTCCCATCTCCACCTGCCGCCTGGGGTTCCTCCCAATAAACCTCTACAATATCTTCCCAGCTGAAGGGGTCTGGATCTGGGTCTCTCACCTTGTTGTAATGCTGAGCCTTCCCAATGGAGTGGAAGAGATCTCGGTAGTCCCTCTCCAGTTCCCACTCCAGGGTTGCTAGGTGAACAAGGTCTTGCTCTACCTCATGGGGGTCATCCCAGTCATGCCTAGCCTCCCTCTCATAGAAAATATCCTCAAGTCTGGTCTGCGCAGGGCTCCCAAAGTCAGGCTCTGCAAATGACTGCCATAACAACCCAGGACCACCAAACTCCTCTCCCTCTGGCTTGTCATGCTCGGCTGTCCAGGGTGTATACTGTGCCATATACCACCAGAGCGCCTGGTAGGCATCCTCCAGCCATAGCTCCTGCCATGCACGGAGCTTTAGTTCCTCCACCCATTCCTCAAGGGGCTGCTCTCCCAGGAAGGGCATGCGCAGGGCCACTTGCTTCTGCAACCGCTGCTCTTCACTGGGGAGACTCTCACCCCGCTGGTATTGTACATTATCCAGGGCCTGGTACCAGATGCCTTTCCTTAATGCATCCCGGCCATCCAGGTCCTCATCCTCGTATAGCACTGCTGGTTCCATTCTGCTGCTTTTAGGGTCGCTGTACTGGGACATGCGTTGCCCCCAACTTGTAAATCCACAGAATGGTGTCTCCTGTAGCTGTCCTTCTGGCTGTGGGAACAATTCCACCGCTTGCCACCAGTGTAACGGTACCCCCCACACATAAAAGGGGGCCCCCAGGCCGTTTTAGCCGATCCGCCCGTCCAGTGATATAGGGACAGCTACTGCAAGACACCCAATCCCCCAAGAACTGGATCCAAGGGGAATATACTCCAAGCCTTGAACTGGAACCTCACGAATAGCCGCTAGCAGCTGAACAGGAAAAGCACCCCCAAAGATGCCCACACTCCTGGCAGTCAGTCTGCACAGCATCCCATGAATTTCCCCAAGCACGAGACACACGCTCTGTGGTTGAGGGTCAAGCAGTGAACTCTCTTCTTTATTAAAACCAAAAGACATATATAAAACAAACCATTTCCACATACACCGTAGGGGCAGTGACTACCTTAGGTCGGCCCCCAATGGCCTCTGGCCAATCACATAGTGTCACACCGTGGGAAATATGAGACTCCTCCCAGGTCCGCCCACTAGGTGTGGCTAATAGAGTCATTTGGCTTCTGACCACTGGAGGGGAAACATGGCCTTTAACAGCATCCCCTGTGCCCCTGCTAAGAAAGCTGAGAAACCCCAGGGGTTTTGGAGCCGGTATGTCTGGGGGCTTCCTTTGTTCTGCTATTTCCCCTGCTGGGCATGTAGATAACCTTTGCTCTTAACCACCTGGCCTTAGTGACTCATAGATGGGGGTGGTCAGAATCTGTAACACATATCTACACATTTTTCATAACTTTAAAAGTATGCATCACATTCACATAAAACATACATTTTCAGAATCAGCATACTCCAAATACAAACATGTGTCAAAATGATACAAATTGGTCCAGTGGTTCAAAAGTTAGATCACAGTCCTTTCTGATCAAATGAAGCATGGCTTCTATGTCTTTGTAGGGGGAAGTCAACATGGGCCGTAGTCAAACGGCAGAATGTGTGCCTCCAAGCTTCTCCAATTCGCAGTGACGAGACTGATCTCGTCACAGCTACCAATCGCCTGCCATTGATTTGCCGTACCTCCTGTTCCCCTTTTCCACTTTTTGTTCCATACCTCACCACGTAAGGTAGTATGAGCCCGGCCCGTTTCCAAGCAGCAGCGTCTGCTACCTCACGCTCCACCTTCGGGGGACATTCACTCTGGGTCCTGTGTTATGGAATATTGCTATTCCACCACTTGCAAGCAAACACGAGTCCAGTGCCCAAGAAACTGCTAGTCCTCACACCCTGTCCAGCAGTTTGAGGTGCCCCTAGGAACGAGGCAGAGTGGATACCAGCCCGCCATCCCGTCCCAATTACACCACCCTGCAAGCCTCCACTTTTGGCTCACTTGTGTCCTTCCCAGGGAGATATATCCTGTAGTGCATCAACCCAGCCCCGAAATACCAGGCAATACTACCCTGGCAGGAGAAAGCAGCAAACCCAAGCTCGGTGCCTATGCTTCCTAAACACCATATGCTCCCCTACCGGTCCAGAGCCCGATGTCTTCAAACAACGAAGACCCGAGTGGAATGATACTTAACTGAGGGTAAATTGCTGCCAAATTATCAAAACAATGCAAAACTGTTCCCGTAACCCTCTGCCACTGAGCAGCGCATCACCCTAACAGGACAACAAATGCCTCCCCACAGTGGGAAAACCCTGGCAAATTATACGACATCCCGAATAATAACAACGCCAGGAGGGGATACCACTCAAATCGACCCTAGTAGCGGGGAAAAACCCTCCGGTATAAACCACAACTATTTGATTGAATGCCACGCCAACCTCCCCCCTCCCATATTGGGGGAGCATACACCTAACGTTCAATTGATCATTGAACCCTGACCTGGGCAACATACCAAAATGACCCTGCGAGATCGAGGAAATTATGTCCCCTATAACTAACACCAGATGACGTCCTTGAACGGGAACTAAGCTCGGAAACTAATAACAAGCTGCGACCATCCGCCCCAAAATTGGTACAGACACCAAAGTTGTGGATATACGACCATGGAGGCAGGTGCAGGGTTCGATCCCACAGCCCTGTGACTACACCCACATCCCAGAGTCATTTTTATGTCAATAGAACCTGATTAGAAAGTCATGATACTAAACGTGAACATGGGCATTCCCCAAACTACGAGAGGAATTGCCCTATAACTTGCCCCTTAGGACCACCCCTGATACCTGACCCTGGTATAGGCCTATGGCCCATGTGTCAGGCAGCTCTGTAAGGGCGGAAAACCGACCCTGCTTAAAGCAAGCTACGAGAAGCTCAACACCTTGTACGGTTGTGGTATACAACCCTGAAACCTGCAATTGGAAACAAAAAAACAACTGCCACCTCAAGGGGAACATCCTATCCGTAACCCGAAAATGCAGATATGCCCACACTATTGAACCATAAAAGGGAAGATTGATGATAGGTGTAACATCAATAGCACCACCTAATCAGACTCGCTGATACCCTAGCCTTGAATATCATATTTAATGAGAAAGTTGCTATTATACAGGGCCATTATGCCCTGCCTACCTTCCCTACGCTCCCAAGACTGCCTGGGGTTAACCGCAGCATAGGAGAGCAGCAAGGGGCCCGGCAACATCTTTGTGAGTCCCAGCGCAAAAGGCACCAATAATGTAAATAGCATCACTCAGTCGTGTCCGACTCCCCGTGACCTCAGGGGCAGCAACATGCTGGTCCACTTGTTTTTTTTAGGGCAGAGATACTGGAGTGGGTTGCCAGTTCCTTCTCCAGTGGGGTGAATAGAACAATAGTGATGTGCGCGCTGCTGACCACCAGCATCTATATATATATAAAAGTATAAATATATATATATATATATATATATATATATATATATATATATATATATACACACACACACACTCACACACAACTCCATCACCAGCCCTGGGCCCGCGAATGCAAGGGAAGTGGTGCACATGAAAGGCCAGGGGCATAAAAAAACCCTTGCACCGAACATGCCCCCAGCCCAACATCAAGGATGCACGGGGAACTGAAAGTGCAGGAGACCCCAGGAATCCCTACCCCAAACCAATGCATTGTTTTTGCATAAACGTATGGATTTTTTATGTATACATCTGGACCTGAGAGGAGGTGCATTTTATTGGCTGGGCACCTGCTTCCTTGGTCAAACCTGTCTGAGGGCAGTCAATTAAAACACAGTCTAGACATATCTTGCATACATGTATGCAGGCTGTTCCAGAAGCCATAGAGACCTGAGTTCCAGCTAGGGATGCTACTGTCCCTTTAATGACTTTCTAAATTAACAAATCCACTTTTTATCCCTAGTGACTCGAGCCATCTACTCCTTTTACTACAATGGAAAACCTTGGGGAGGAGGGTTGTCAATCCCAAGTCTCTCTCCTCCCTAGGGCCGTGAAGCACACAGGGCCCATCACCAGGCGGGGATGGAGAAATAAACACCAACCTGACCGGAAACCCCATACCACGCTGCTGCGGCCCAGCTGACACCACTCTAGCCGGCGCCCGGCAGCTGCCACTCTAGCCGGTCTCCCGGCGCTATCGCCAGTCATCAAGCCAGGTGGGACTATACACTTACTTCCCAAAAAGCCTGAGTTCAAAGAGCCGTACAGTGACCGCCCGCACCCCCCAGCGCCACAGCCAAGAGGCGCAGGCCCCGCTCTGACGCAGGAATCCACACGCCAGCCCCCAGCGTCTCAGCCTAAAACGCAGGCCCTCCACTGGGTGTGCGATGGCAGCCCCTGGGGTCCACGCTGCACAGGAACGAGAGCTGTGCTAGGAGACAGCATCTTTCTCCTCAGAGCCCCCCCCAGCACTCCCTATCCTATTGCCTCCACTGGGTGGAACAGCACCCTGGAGGATACCGAAGGCCCTAGGAAGAAACATGGCTAGCTGGGGGACTACTGATACATTTGGCGCCAAATCAGCCTAGCCACCTCCTTCCAAACCGGTCCTGCCAGGTCAAGGGGCCCTACTTCCAACCACAGCAGGCTGGGGTGGCCTCCATGTCCTTCAGTCTCCTTCTTTGTGTGCCTCCAATATTTTCCCAGTCTTCTCTCATGATATGACCAAAATATTTGAACTTTAGCCTCAAGATCAAACCTTCCAGTGAACAGCTGGCTTAATTTTCTATAGTAAGTAGCATAGATAGATAGATAGATAGATAGATAGATAGATAGATAGATAGATAGATAGATAGAGCTAGTGATAGTGTTGAACTGAACTACATCTACTGTGTGTTGATGTAGAACAACAGATAGATGCAGTAGTCTGAGGGATGTAAAGTAGGGAGACTAGGTAGGGAAAAGACTAGGGCCCCCATTTAATTCCAATCCCATAATTACTTTCATACAGCCTGTACATCATGACATCAGTAAAACATGGAGTTTAGACCACAATTAATTAGTGTTTAGAAGTCAGATCTGCAATCGGACTCGCAATCCAGAAATGTAAAAATCAATAAAAATCATTAAAAAAACTAGTCCATGTGGGTGACCTGATATGTATTAACTCCTTGATTCCTGGGATCAATATAACACAGAAATAAAAAGTAAAAAATAATATTTTTTTATTGCAGATTTGCGATCTTGAGACTGTTGTGCAACTAATTATAATGTCTTTCATTGCTTTCCCAGTATTTTTAAGTACATCAGTTTGTCTGTATTTGCTTTTGCAGTGTTACGAATGGGTGTTTAACCCACTTGCGAGTCCTATCTAGTACTCATAGAATCTTTTGATACATTTGCCATTTACGGGTTTGAATGTAATTGCGGGCTTGTTGAAACTTTTTAGATCTTCTCTGACCCTTGTAATATGTTGATTAATTGTTAATTGATCCCAAGGATGCAACAAAATCATTGAAACATCTCATAAGGGGGAACAAAATTCCTTTCTGACCCAGGTACTCCCTGGATCAATACTCCTCCTTCTGTAGTTATCCTAGATAGTCCTCAATGGCCTTTTTATTCAAATAAATAAATATATCCATTCCCTTTTTAAAGTTATGTATCAAATCTGATGTCACCACCTCCTGGTAGAGAATTCCACAGTTTAACCACCCTTACTGTGTAGAACCTTTTTCTATCTTTAAGGTGGAATCTTTTTTCTTCTAACGTCAACTTTTTCGAACATACAGTGGTACCTTGGTTCTCGTCTGCCCTGGTTCTCGCTTCTCACAGAGGAAAAGTTTGCTTGGAACTCAAATCTGTGCCTGAAAGAGTCAAAGAGCAGTCTGTGCCTACAGGAGCCCATGAGCAGTCTATGCCTGTAAGAGCCCAAGTGCAGTCTGTGCCTACAGGAGCCCATGAGCAGTGTGTGCTTTCACGAGTCCAAGAGCAGTCTGTGCAAGAGCCCAATAGCAGTCTGTGCCTGCAAGAGCCCAATAACAGTCTGTGCAAGAGCCCAAGAGCAGGCTGTGCAAGAGCCAAAGAGTAGTCTGTGCCTGCAAGAGCCCAATAGCAGTCTGTGCAAGAGCCCAAGAGCAGGCTGTGCAAGAGCCAAAAGAGTAGTCTGTGCCTACAGGAGCCCATGAGCAGTGTGTGCAAGAGCCAAAGAACAGTCTGTATCTACAGGAGCCCATAAGCAGTCTGTGTCTGCAAGAGCCCAAGGGAAGTCTGTGCCTGCAAGAGCCCAAGGGCAGTCTGTGCAAGCAAGAGCCCAAGGGCAGTCTGTGCAAGCAAGAGCCCAAGGGCAGTCTGTGCAAGCAAGAGCCCAAGGGCAGTCTGTGCAAGCAAGAGCCCAAGGGCAGTCTGTGCCTGTAAGAGCCCAATAGCAGGCTGTGCAAGAGCCCACGGGCAGTCTGTGCAAGAGCCCAAGGGCATTCTGTGCCTACAGGAGCCCATGAGCAGTGTGTGGAAGAGCCAAAGAACAGTCTGTATCTACAGGAGCCCATAAGCAGTCTGGGTCTGCAAGAGCCCAAGGGCAGTCTGTGCAAGCAAGAGTCCAAGGGCAGTCTGTGCCTGTAAGAGCCCAATAGCAGGCTGTGCAAGAGCCCACGGGCAGTCTGTGCAAGAGCCCAAGGGCATTCTGTGCCTACAGGAGCCCATAAGCAGTGTTTGCTTGCAAGAGTCCAAGAGCAGTCTGTGCAAGAGCCCACGAGTAGTCTGTGCCTGCAAGAGTCCAAGAGCAGTCTGTGCAAGAGCCCAACAGCAGTCTCTACCTACAGGAGCACAAGAGCAGTCTGTGCAAGAACCAAAAAGTAGTCTGTGCCTACAGAAGCCCATAACAGTCTGTGCAAGCAAGAGCCCAAGTACAGTCTGTGCCTGTAAGAGCCCAAGAGGGATGTCTGTGCAAGAGCCCAAGGGCAGTCTGTGCAAGAGCTCAATAGTAGTCTGTGCCTGTAAGAGCCCAAGAGCAGGCTGTGCAAGAGCCCTAGGGCAGTCTTTGCAAGAGCCCAAGGGCAGTCTGTGCCTGCAAGAGCCAAGGGCAGTCTGTGAAAGAGCCCAAGAGCAGTCTGTGCCTGTAAGAGCCCAAGAGCAGTATGTGCCTACAGGAGCCCGAGGGCAGTCTGTGCCTACAGGAGCCCAGGAGCAGTCTTTGCAAGAGCCCAATGGCAGTCTGTGCAAGAGCCCAAGAGTAGTCTGTGTCTATAGGATCCCAAGGGCAGTCTGTGCTTTCAAGAGGCCAAGAGCAGTTTGTGCAAGAGCCCAAGGGCAGTCTGTGCCTACAGGAGCCCAAGAGCAGTATGTGTAAGAGCCCAAGAGCAGCCGGTGCTTACAGGAGCCCATGAGCAGTCTGTACAAGAGCCCAAGAGCAGTCTGTGCAAGGGCCCAAGAGCAGTAAGTGCCTTCAAGAGTCCAAAAGCAGCCTGTGCAAGGGCCCAAGAGCAGTCTGTGCATACAGGAGCCCATGAGCAGTGTTTGCTGGCAAGAGTCCAAGAGCAGTCTGTGCAAGAGCCCACGAGTAGTCTGTGCCTGCAAGAGTCCAAGAGCAGTCTGTGCAAGAGCCCAACAGCAGTCTCTACCTACAGGAGCACAAGAGCAGTCTGTGCAAGAACCAAAAAGTAGTCTGTGCCTACAGAAGCCCATAACAGTCTGTGCAAGCAAGAGCCCAAGTACAGTCTGTGCCTGTAAGAGCCCAAGAGGGATGTCTGTGCAAGAGCCCAAGGGCAGTCTGTGCAAGAGCTCAATAGTAGTCTGTGCCTGTAAGAGCCCAAGAGCAGGCTGTGCAAGAGCCCTAGGGCAGTCTTTGCAAGAGCCCAAGGGCAGTCTGTGCCTGCAAGAGCCAAGGGCAGTCTGTGAAAGAGCCCAAGAGCAGTCTGTGCCTGTAAGAGCCCAAGAGCAGTATGTGCCTACAGGAGCCCGAGGGCAGTCTGTGCCTACAGGAGCCCAGGAGCAGTCTTTGCAAGAGCCCAATGGCAGTCTGTGCAAGAGCCCAAGAGTAGTCTGTGTCTATAGGATCCCAAGGGCAGTCTGTGCTTTCAAGAGGCCAAGAGCAGTTTGTGCAAGAGCCCAAGGGCAGTCTGTGCCTACAGGAGCCCAAGAGCAGTATGTGTAAGAGCCCAAGAGCAGCCGGTGCTTACAGGAGCCCATGAGCAGTCTGTACAAGAGCCCAAGAGCAGTCTGTGCAAGGGCCCAAGAGCAGTAAGTGCCTTCAAGAGACCAAAAGCAGCCTGTGCAAGGGCCCAAGAGCAGTCTGTGCATACAGGAGCCCATGAGCAGTGTTTGCTGGCAAGAGTCCAAGAGCAGTCTGTGCAAGAGCCTAAGAGCAGCCTGTGCAAGAGCCCAAGAACAGTCTGTGCCTGCAAGAGTCCGAGAGCAATCTGTGCAAGAGCCCAAGAGCAGTCTGTGCAAGAGCCCAAAAGCAGTCTGTGCAAGCAAGAGCCCAAGAGCAGTCTGTGCAAGAACCAAAGAGTAGTCTGTGCCTACAGTAGCCCATAACAGTCTGTGCAAGCAAGAGCCCAAGGGCAGTCTGTGTCTGTAAGAGCCCAAGAGCAGGCTGTGCAAGAGCCCACAGGCAGTCTGTGCAAGAGCCCAAGGACAGTCTGTGCCTACAGGAGCCCAGGAGCAGTCTTTGCAAGAGCCCAAGGGCAGTCTGTGCCTGTATAAGCCCAAGAGCAGGCTGTGCAAGAGCCCAAGAGCAGTCTGTGCAAGAGCCCAATGGCAGTCTGTGCAAGAGCCCAAGATCAGTCTTTGCCTATAGGAGCCCAAGAGCAGTCTGTGCAAGAGCCCAAAAGTAGTCTGTGCCTATAGGATCCCAAGGGCAGTCTGTGCTTGCAAGAGGCCAAGAGCAGTCTGTGCAAGAGCCCAAGGGCAGTCTGTGCCGACAGGAGCCCAAGAGCAGTATGTATAAGAGCCCAAGAGCAGCCGGTGCTTACAGGAGCCCAAGAGCAGTCTGTGCAAGGGCCCAAGAGCAGTTAGTGCCTTCAAGAGTCCAAGAGCAGTCTGTGCAAGAGCCCAAGAGCAGTCTGTGCCTACAGGAGCCCAAGATCAGTCTGTGCCTACAGGAGCCCATGAGCAGTGTTTGCTGGCAAGAGTCCAAGAGCAGTCTGTGCAAGAGCCCAAGAGCAGCCTGTGCAAGAGCCCAAGGGCAGTCTGTGCCTGTATGAGCCCAAGAGCAGGCTGTGCAAGAGCCCTAGGGCAGTCTGTGCAAGAGCCCAAGGGCAGTCTGTGCCTGCAAGAGCCCAGGGCAGTCTGTGCAAGAGCCCAAGAGCAGTATGTGCCTACAGGAGACCGAGGGCAGTCTGTGCCTACAGGAGCCCAGGAGCAGTCTTTGCAAGAGCCTAATGGCAGTCTGTGCCAGAGCCCAAGATCAGTCTTTGCCTATAGGAGCCCAAGAGCAGTCTGTCATGAATCAGCCAGGGGCCATCTTGGATTTGGAACTGTTACCTGCCACATGTTATTGAACAGAAGGTTTTGGGCTCCCAGAGCCACTGTTATAATGTAATATATTCAGGGCAGAGTCCCACTGTTATTGTTAGGCATTGAGAGAAGAGGCAGTTTACCACGTCACCACTAATAAAGTCGTCATTACGCATTAAGTGGACTGACGTGGGAAGTATTGCCTCAACTCATAACATGTGGGTTATAACATGTTTTAGTGGTAATATCTGTAAATATATTGTATTTGAATGATTGGAGCCATGTTGTGTCCATATTGACTGCATATGTAACCTGAGTTGATCACCCATCTGCCTTCCAGCTATCACCTAAAGTAAACACTTGAAGTAATAGTAAGGCCAGAACAAAGGGGTCTATACAGACATTGAGGCACCATAACCCCAGGGGGTCTACAGGGATTCTCACTCAGATAATCAGGGCAAATTCCAGAGGACAGGTAGATGTTTCTCCCTTGAGAGCCACACACCAACTGAATTAGGTAGCCACACCTAGTGGGCGGACCTGGGAGGAGTCTCATGGTTCCCTGCCTGATTGGCCAGAGGCAGTTAGGGGCTGACTAAAGATAGCCCTCCTGGTGATTTTGTAGGCCTGTTTAAAAGATGATGTTTTCCAAATAAATTTGTTCATAATTTTCATCAAGACTTTGTGTGCAGATGTATTATTTACCCAGGGACTTATGCTTGCAGTAAGATTCGTCAGACTTACTGTTAATATTGCTCAGTCTAAACCAAGGGCTGAGACATGATGTTCCTGTACTCAAAGCTACTCCAAGGTCCAGAGTAACCCAAATCAAGTCAGCAGACCCCAGCCAGAGAGTGGGTCGTGATACAGTCTGTGCAAGAGCCCAAAAGTAGTCTGTGCCTATAGGACTTCAAGGGCAGTCTGTGCTTGCAAGAGGCCAAGAGCAGTCTGTGCAAGAGCCCAAGGGCAGTCTGTGCCTACAGGAGCCCAAGAGCAGTATGTGTGAGAGCCCAAGAGCAGCCGTTGCTTACAGGAGCCCATGAGCAGTCTGTACAAGAGCCCAAGAGCAGTCTGTGCAAGGGCCCAAGAGCAGTTAGTGCCTTTGAAGAGTCCAAGAGCAGTCTGTGCCTACAGGAGCCCAAGAGCAGTCTGTGCCTACAGGAGCCCATGAGCAGTGTTTGCTGGCAAGTGTCCAAGAGCAGTCTGTGCAAGAGCCCAAGAGCAGCATGTGCAAGAGCCCAATGGCAGTCTGTGCCTGCAAGAGCCCAAGAGCAGTCTGTGCAAGAGCCCAAGAGCAGTCTGTGCCTGCAAGAGTCCGAGAGCAGTCTGTGCAAGAGCCCAAAAGCAGTCTCTACCTACAGGAGCCCAAGAGCAGTCTGGGCAAGAAACAAAGAGTAGTCTGTGCCTACAGGAGCCCATGAGCAGTGTGTGCTTGCAAGAGTCCAAAAGCAGTCTGTGCAAGAGCCCAAGAGCAGTCTGTGCCTACAGGAGCCCATGAGCAGTGTTTGCTTGCAAGAGTCCAAGAGCAGTCTGTGCAAGAGCCCAAGAGCAGTCTGTGCCTGCAAGAGTCCAAGAGCAATCTCTGCAAGAGCCCAACAGCAGTCTCTACCTACAGGAGCTCAAGAGCAGTCTGTGCAAGAATCAAAGAGTAGTCTGTGCCTACAGGAGCCCATAACAGTCTGTGCAAGCAAGAGCCCAAGGGTAGTCTGTGCAAGAGCCCAAGGGCAGTCTGTGCAAGAGCCCAAGGGCAGTCTGTGCAAGAGCCCAAGGGCAGTCTGTGCCTGTAAGAGCCCAAGAGCAGGGTGTGCAAGAGCCCTAGGGCAGTCTGTGCAAGAGCCCAAGGGCAGTCTGTGCCTGCAATAGCCCAGGGCAGTCTGTGCAAGAGCCCAAGAGCAGTCTGTGCCTGTAAGAGCCCAAGAGCAGTATGTGCCTACAGGAGGCCGAGGGCAGTCTGTGCCTACAGGAGCCCATGAGCAGTGTTTGCTTGCAAGAGTCCAAGAGCAATCTGTGCAAGAGCCCAACAGCAGTCTCTACCTACAGGAGCCCCAGAGCAGTCTGTGCAAGAACCAAAGAGCAGTCTGTATCTATAGGAGCCCATAACAGTCTGAGCCTGGGAGAGCACAAGGGCAGTCTGTGCCTGCAGGAGCCCAAGGGCAGTCTGTGCCTGCAGGAGCCCAAGGGCAGTCTGTGCCTTCAAGAGCCCAAGAGCAGTCTGTGCCTGCAAGAGCCCAAGAGCCGTCTGTGCAAGAGCCCAAGGGCAGTCTGTGCAAGAGCCCAAGAGCAGTCTGTGCCTGTAAGAGCCCAAGAGCAGTGTGTGCAAGAGCCCTAGGGCAGTCTGTGCAAGAGCCCAAGGGCAGTCTGTGCCTGCAATAGCCCAGGGCAGTCTGTGCAAGAGCCCAAGAGCAGTCTGTGCCTGTAAGAGCCCAAGAGCAGTATGTGCCTACAGGAGGCCGAGGGCAGTCTGTGCCTACAGGAGCCCAGGAGCAGTCTTTGCAAGAGCCCAATGGCAGTCTGTGCAAGAGCCCAAGATCAGTTTTTGCCTATAGGAGCCCAAGAGCAGTCTGTACAAGAGCCCAAAAGTAGTCTGTGCCTATAGGATCCCAAGCGCAGTCTGTACTTGCAAGAGCCCAAGAGCAGTCTGTGCCTGTAAGAGCCCAAGATCAGTATGTACCTACAGGAGCCCGAGGGCAGTCTGTGCCTACAGGAGCCCAGGAGCAGTCTTTGCAAGAGCCCAATGGCAGTCTGTGCAAGAGCCCAAGAGCAGTCTGTGCAAGAGCCCAAGAGCAGTCTGTGCCTGCAAGAGTCCGAGAGCAGTCTGTGCAAGAGCCCAATGGCAGTCGGTGCAAGAGCCCAAGAGCAGTCTCTACCTACAGGAGCCCAAGAGCAGTCTGTGCAAGAAACAAAGAGTAGTCTGTGCCTACAGGAGCCCATGAGCAGTGTGTGCTTGCAAGAGTCCAAAAGCAGTCTGTGCAAGATCCCAACAGCATTCTCTACCTACAGGAGCCCAAGAGCAGTCTGTGCAAGAACCAAAGAGCAGTCTGTATCTATAGGAGCCCATAACAGTCTGAGCCTGGGAGAGCCCAAGGGCAGTCTGTGCCTGCAGGAGCCCAAGGGCAGTCTGTGCCTGCAAGAGCCCAAGAGCACTCTGTGCCTACATGAGCCCGAGGGCAGTCTGTGCCTACAGGAGCCCAGGAGCAGTCTTTGCAAGAGCCCAATGGCAGTCTGTGCAAGAGCCCAAGATCAGTCTTTGCCTATAGGAGCCCAAGAGCAGTCTGTGCAAGAGCCCAAAAGTAGTCTGTGCCTATAGGATCCCAAGGGCAGTCTGTGCTTGCAAGAGGCCAAGAGCAGTCTGTGCAAGAGCCCAAAGGCAGTCTGTGTCGACAGGAGCCCAAGAGCAGTATGTATAAGAGCCCAAGAGCAGCCGGTGCTTACAGGAGCCCATGAGCAGTCTGTACAAGAGCCCAAGAGCAGTCTGTGCAAGGGCCCAAGAGCAGTTAGTGCCTTCAAGAGTCCAAGAGCAGTCTGTGCAAGAGCCCAAGAGCAGTCTGTGCCTACAGGAGCCCAAGAGCAGTCTGTGCCTACAGGAGCCCATGAGCAGTGTTTGCTGGCAAGAGTCCAAGAGCAATCTGTGCAAGAGCCCAAGAGCAGCCTGTGCAAGAGCCCAATGGCAGCCTGTGCAAGAGCCCAATGGCAGTCTGTGCAAGAGTACGAGAGCAGTCTGTGCAAGAGCCCAAGAGCAGTCTCTACCTACAGGAGCCCAAGAGCAGTCTGTGCAAGAAACAAAGAGTAGTCTGTGCCTACAGGAGCCCATGAGAAGTGTGCTTGCAAGAGTCCAAGAGCAATCTGTGCAAGATCCCAACAGCATTCTCTACCTACAGGAGCCCAAGAGCAGTCTGTGCAAGAACCAAAGAGCAGTCTGTATCTATAGGAGCCCATAACAGTCTGAGCCTGGGAGAGCCCAAGGGCAGTCTGTGCCTGCAGGAGCCCAAGGGCAGTCTGTGCCTGCAGGAGCCCAAGGGCAGTCTGTGCAAGAGCCCAAGGGCAGTCTGTGCCTTCAAGAGCCCAAGGGCAGTCTGTGCCTTCAAGAGCCCAAGAGCAGTCTGTGCCTGCAAGAGCCCAAGAGCAGTCTGTGCCTGCAAGAGCCCAAGAGCAGTCTGTGCCTGCAAGAGCCCAAGAGCCGTCTGTGCAAGAGCCCAAGAGCAGTCTGTGCAAGAACCCAAGGGCAGTCTGTGCAAGAGCCCAAGGGCAGTCTGTGCCACCAGAACACCGCACAGGCGTTACTCATCTTACTTATATAGACTAGCGACTTGCTCGTCAAAAATGACAGGTCAATACAATTTTAAGCCACACAATGTAAGGCTTTTGCTCCTCTGTGCACCTTTGGCGCACATTTTAAGCCCCGTGCTGAGTGCCTTCAGCGCTCATCGCAGGGCTCGCAATAAGAGCCTTCAGCGCTCATTGTGAGCCTATTCCCTTGTGTACTTCAATTGTCCAGCTTTGCAACGATCACCTTTGGCGGTCATTGCGAAGACAGATATATAAGTACAGTGTAAAATGTGAAAAAAATGTGAGTACAGTGAATTAATAAAGTAATATGAATTAATAAATGAATATTCTTTACCTATTTATATTTAATATGCATCAATCAATATCCTGAAGAGCTAACAATCTTGATTTTGATTTTCCTGCATCTGAAAATGTACAGTTGGAGTGTTGATCACCTGAGGAGAAAGTGTCAGCAATGTGGCTAGTGTGCAGTGTAAAAAGGCTGCGTGCGCGAGGTTAAACCATTTGTTTAGGCAGGTAAAGCGCCCTTTCAGAATCCGAATGTTATACGTCGTAAGTAAGTGTTGTAAAATGGCATTTTTTTTCTATGTGTTACTTGGCTCACAAGCATTTTCCGCCTGTTGAAATTTTATATTTTCTATGTGCTACGTTCCTGGCTAACTCGTACGTGCCTGACGGTGATTTTCGTGGCTCTGTGTCCTTTAGCCTCGTTTTCATTTTTTTCGGCCGCCATTTCTCTACTCACTTAGCCGATTTTCAAGTGGCGCAACTTCTTAAAGGCAACATAGATTTGCTTGCAAGCTCACTCCCAGACGTCCTGGCTGTCCCCCCGTGCTGTGTAAGATGTTTTTGTTATGTTTTGTTTTTATTTTTAAGTGTTTTTGTGTTAATTTTATGTGGTATTTTTTATTGTTGTGGTTTAGGTGTGTGCGGCTGTTAACTTCATATTTTTGCGACCTCGTATTATTTTTTTCTAAGTTCCGCGGGACGTAATTGTTGTTTGTAAAAGCTGTATGCCCTTGTCTGTGTTTTCTGTGCTTCGGGGAAGTGTAGCCGCGTTTTTAATTTTTTCTGCTGCCATTTTTTTACTTGCTTAGCCGATTTTCAAGTGGCGAAACTCCTTCAATTCAACTTTAATTTGCTTCCAACCTCACCCCCAGACGTCCTGGCTGGCCCCCCGTGTGGTGTATCACCAAATTAATATATATATATATTACACAAGGTTCGTCTACATTAAAAGGTATTTATTAAAAGGCAACAACACAATACTATAAATGTATCACAAACACACAGCCCAGACCCACGGAGCAACAACCCTTTTTAAATCTATCTACCTATATAGTAATCCCCTTCCCCAAACGCTTGATCTCACCCACGGTTAGGCCATCGCCATCACCATCAAGGAAGAAACAGGAAGCAACAGCAGTTTCCTGCCTGGATATACCCTTAGTTGCATCACTTCCTCCAGCAATTGTGGGAGGGAAGCAAAGACTCCCAGCCCTCCCACCTAGACCTGTTTAAGGAGGTCCTGAATTACCATGCAAGGAAGACAAGTTACCACACCCCGTGTAGTGTGTGATGTTTTTGTTATGTTTTGTTTTTATTTTTAAGTGTTTTTGTAGTTTTTTGATGTACGCGTTTCGGCTGTTAACTGCGTATTTTTGGGACCTTGTATTTTTGATTTTTGGGTCGTAATTGTTTTGGCTAAGTTCGTATATTTTATTGCGCATTATTGTTTTTTTTCTATGTCCCGCGAGGTGGTTGTTTTTTCAAAGTCCCGCTTTTCTGAGGGGTTTTTAATCGTGAGTGAGGCGCCATAGAGCCTCCACCTACGCAAATGCGGACACTCTCTTCGCAAGGTCCACATTTCGGCCTGCAATGAGGCTTCGGCTCATTGCAGTTTATGTCCCCCTCCGCAAATGCTCATTGCAGCCTACGTTGGAGCTTCGGGAGGGACACAGTTATTGCGAGCTCGCAAAGCGTGACGTTTCGTAGTTTGACAACTATTATATGTTATAATTTGTCATTAAATTAACCCTTCATTTATGTTCAGACATATTTAAATACACTATAACTGTGTTTGTGTCTCCTAACCTGCCATCAGCATAACCCACTATTCTCATCCCTATTTGTCAAATTTAATAATGCAGTTTGTATAAAAAGTTTGTAATTTTCACAAATAAAAAAAATAAATTCTAACAGCCACAAGGACATTGAAAATCACTTCAGATAAAATACAAAATATTTGGTTAGTTATATTATTATAATTTAGTGTTTATTGTGATATTATTAAACACAAACTAGTCCCTAGTCACAAGAGCCAGGAAGTATAAAAAGAACACGAAAGCAGAGCTGGTTATATGATTGGCTGCAGCAGCTGATAAGGGGTGTCATTCAAAGATATCAGCCAATCAGATGACTATAATCGACACAAGCACCACCCATCCAAGACTTCATGTTAGCAGCCAATCAGATGACTGCAGTACTGACAGATTTTTTGTTTACATCGTCTCAAGCTCCGCCCAGTTCATGAGATACGGCCTTCCTATTAGCTCACACACCCAGCAGCGCATTTTAATTGGTCAGTTGTTCTCATGGCCCCCTCCCCCGGGTGCTCTGCTCTAGTCCTAGTCCGAGCTGTCAGAGCACTCAATCACCATGTCCGTACTCAGTGGACGTTTGTCTGTCCTTCTCGTCCTGTTCCTGGGGGTCCCGCTCTCCGTCTCCCTCCTTATCCCTCCGCACAATGACACGGCGCGGGTGGCACGGTTTGTGGCTCATCACTGTGACTGGGGGGCTCTAGCCACTATCTCCAGCCACGAGCCGGTGCGAGGGCAGCCCTTCGCCAATGTGTTCTCTGTGAGTGACGGGCCGCTCAAATCCGGCACCGGGGTTCCCTATATGTACCTGACCAGCATGGAGATCTCAGTGCAGGACCTACAGGTGAGCGGCCGCTGTTACCATAGAGACCGGGGGTACAGGCACCTCAGGGGTTAAGTGTGTTTACTATAACAGTAAGATTCTCCTCAGGAGGTCATTATCCAAGTATTATAGGGAAATACCCCTCTCATGTTACCTATAATTAGTATATACAGTCAGTGAACCCTCACAAGTTACATATAACTAGTATATACAGTCATGGACCCCTCACATGTTACATATAACTAGTATATACAGTCAGGGAACCCTCACAAGTTACATATAACTAGTATATACAGTCAAGGACCCCTCACATGTTACATATAACTAGTATATACAGCCAGGAAACACTCACAAGTTACATATAACTAGTATATACAGCCAGGGAACCCTCACAAGTTACATATAATAAGTATATACAGCCAGGAAACACTCACAAGTTACATATAACTAGTATATACAGCCAGGGAACCCTCACAAGTTACATATAACTAGTATATACAGCCAGGGAACCCTCACAAGTTACATATAACTAGTATATACAGCCAGGGAACCCTCACATGTTACATATAACTAGTATATACAGCCAGGGAACCCTCACAAGTT
Organism: Discoglossus pictus; assembly: GCA_027410445.1. Taxonomy (NCBI): domain Eukaryota; kingdom Metazoa; phylum Chordata; class Amphibia; order Anura; family Alytidae; genus Discoglossus; species Discoglossus pictus. The sequence continues at coordinate 19,595,314 of CM050164.1, forward strand.
ACATATAACTAGTATATACAGCCAGGGAACCCTCACAAGTTACATATAACTAGTATATACAGCCAGGGAACCCTCACAAGTTACATATAACTAGTATATACAGTCAGGGAACCCTCACAAGTTACATATAACTAGTATATACAGTCAGGGAACCCTCACAAGTTACATATAACTAGTATATACAGCCAGGGACCCCTCACAAGTTACATATAACTAGTATATACAGTCAGGGAACCCTCACAAGTTACATATAACTAGTATATACAGTCAGGGAACCCTCACAAGTTACATATAACTAGTATATACAGTCAGGGAACCCTCACAAGTTACATATAACTAGTATATACAGTCAGGGAACCCTCACATGTTACATATAACTAGTATATACAGTCAAGGACCCCTCACATGTTACATATAACTAGTATATACAGTCAGGGAACCCTCACAAGTTACATATAACTAGTATATACAGCCAGGGACCCCTCACAAGTTACATATAACTAGTATATACAGTCAGGGAACCCTCACAAGTTACATATAACTAGTATATACAGTCAGGGAACCCTCACAAGTTACATATAACTAGTATATACAGTCAGGGAACCCTCACAAGTTACATATAACTAGTATATACAGTCAAGGACCCCTCACATGTTACATATAACTAGTATATACAGTAAGAGTCCCCTCACATGTTACATATAACTAGTATATACAGTAAGAGTCCCCTCACATGTTAGATATAACTAGTATATACAGTAAGAGTCCCCTCACATGTTAGATATAACTAGTATATACAGTAAGAGTCCCCTCACATGTTAGATATAACTAGTATATACAGTCAGGGAACCCTCACAAGTTACATATAACTAGTATATACAGTCAGGGACCCCTCACAAGTTACATATAACTAGTATATGCATCCAGGGACCCCTCACAAGTTACATATAACTAGTATATACAGTCAGGGAACCCTCACAAGTTACATATAACTAGTATATGCATCCAGTGACCCCTCACAAGTTACATATAATTAGTATATACAGTCAGGGAACCCTCACAAGTTACATATAACTAGTATATACAGTCAGGGAACCCTCACAAGTTACATATAACTAGTATATACAGTCATGGACCCCTCACATGTTACATATAACTAGTATATACAGTCATGGACCCCTCACATGTTACATATAACTAGTATATACAGTCAAGGACCCCTCACATGTTACATATAACTAGTATATACACCCAGGAAACCCTCACAAGTTACATATAACTAGTATATACAGTCAAGGACCCCTCACATGTTACATATAACTAGTATATACAGTAAGAGTCCCCTCACATGTTAGATATAACTAGTATATACAGTAAGAGTCCCCTCACATGTTAGATATAACTAGTATATACAGTCAGGGAACCCTCACAAGTTACATATAACTAGTATATACAGTCAGGGAACCCTCACAAGTTACATATAACTAGTATATGCAGCCAGGGACCCCTCACAAGTTACATATAACTAGTATATACAGTCAGTGAACCCTCCCAAGTTACATATAACTAGTATATACAGTCAGGGAACCCTCACAAGTTACATATAACTAGTATATACAGTCAAGGACCCCTCACATGTTAGATATAACTAGTATATACAGTCATTGAACCCTCACAAGTTACCTATAATTAGTATAAACAGTCATGGACCCCTCACAAGTTACATATAACTAGTATATACAGTCAGGGACCCCTCGCAAGTTACATATAACTAGTATATACAGCCAGGGAACCCTCACAAGGTACATATAACTAGTATATACAGTCATGGAGCCCTAAAGTATTACATATAACTAGTATATACAGTCAGGGACCCCCTCACATGTTACATATAACTATTATATACAGTCAGGGACCCCCTCACATGTTACATATAACTGGTATATACAGTAATGGAGCCCTAAAGTATTACATATAATTAGTATTTACAGCCAGGGACCCCTCACAAGTTACATATAACTATTATATATAGTCAGGGACCCCCTCAGATGTTACATATAATTAGTATATACAGCCATCGAACCCTCACAAGTTACATATAACTAGTATATCCAGCAGGGAAACCCTCACAAATTACATATAACTAGTATATACAGACATGGAGCCTATATTTTACCTATAATTAGTGTATATACAGCCAGGGAACCCTCAGAAGTTACATATAACTAGTTTATACAGCCAGGGAACCCTCACAAGTTACTTATAACTGACTGTATATACTAGTTATATGTAACTTGTGAGGGGTCCCTGAGTATATACAGTCTGGGACCCCCCACATGTTTGATATTATTATTATACACAGTCAGGGACCCTCACAAGGTGCGTATAATTAGTATACACAGTCAGGACCCCTCACAAGTTACATATAACTAGTATATACAGTCAGGGACCCCCTCACATGTTACCTATAATTAGTATTTACAGCCAGGGACCCCTCACAAATTGCATATAACTAGTATATACAGTCAGGGAACCCTCTCAAGTTGCATATAACTAGTATATACAGTCAGGGACCCCTCAAAAGTTGCATATAATTAGTATATACACTCAGGGAGCCCCCACAAGTTACATATAATTAGTATATACAGTCAGGGACCCCCTCACATGTTACCTATAATTAGTATTTACAGTCAGGGAACCCTCACAAGTTGCATATAACTAGTAAATACAGTCAGGGAACCCTCACAAGTTACATATAATTAGCATATACAGTCAGGGAACCCCTCACATGTTACCTATAATTCATATATACAGCCAGGAAACCCTCACAAGTTACATATAACTAGCATATACAGTCAGGGAGCCCTCACATGTTGCATATATTTAGTATATACAGTCAGAGACCCTTCACGTGTTACAAATAACTAGTATATACAGTTAGGGACCCCCTCACATGTTACCTATAACTAGTATATACAATCAGGGACCCCTCACAAGTTGCATATAATGAGTATATCGGTCAGGGAACCCTCACAAGTAACATATAACGAGTATATACAGTCAGGGACCCCCTCACATGTTACATATAACTAGTATATACAGTCTGGGACCCCCCCCCCCCCCACATGTTACATATAATTAGTATATACAGCCAGGGACCACCTCACAGGTTACATATAACTAGTATGTCCAGTCAGGGAACCCTCACATGTTACAAATAACTAATATATACAGTCAGGGACCCCATCACATGTTGCATATAACTAGTATATACATTCAGGGGCCCCATCACATGTTGCATATAGCTAGTATATACAGTGAGGGACCCCATCACATGTTGCATATAGCTAGTATATACAGTCAGGGACCCTGACAAGGTACATATAATTAGTATACACAGTAAAGGACCCTGCAGACCCTTAGGACCCTCTTACTTTGGCAATGGTGCTATACAAAAACGATATTTCAGGGTTGTCTACTTCTTCTTCTTATTATTATATTTCACCAAATGTGGTAAGGTACAAGTCAAAGACAATGCAAGGGAATGGAGGGCGCTGTTATTGAATGATAGTATCATTTAATAGTATATTAAATGATAGTAGGCCTGCAGATAGTAAGTGTAAAAAACTTACAACAAAAAAAAGAGCAAAAAAAGACACTTACTATACTATCTGGATACCCTTACCGAGAATTATGTCTAAAAAGAAATAAACCATATATAATTAAAATACATTCTTTATTCATACAATTAAAACCATGATACCTAAAAATGGAAAAATTAAAATTAAAAAATAAAACTTTACGGTCTCCACTGTATTGTACCCATTGATGTACTACCTTCAGAAGTCGTACACTGACATATAAACAATTAAACACTGTATATCAATATCTTTATACGGGATACAGAATATTAATGTACAAAGGGTCCTTGATCAGTGTCTCTCTATACATAATAATACAAAATATTATTTTCCAGAAGGTCCTTAAATACTCAGCGCTACGGAATATGTCGGCGCGTAATAAATAAACAATAATAATTATTACAAAAGAAGAGGAGATAGGGAATCTCAATGTATATGGGATAACAAAGGGGCCCTACTTTTGTTATATATATATATATATATATATATATATATATATATATATATATATATATATATATATATATATAGCACCAACAGTTTCTCAAGATATATACACCAAATATAATAATGATATAGTATCATAAAGTGCTTAGAAGGAAAGTTAACGCTAATTAAAGTGCAACATGCAAAAAGTGTAACAGTGTTATATTTGTTAAATCAACATCTAGATTAAGTATGGAATCATTTCACAATCCGTGTATCAATTATTTATAGTCAAAATTAATTGTGCAATATTATTATAAACGTATTACCCTTAGAATTTTAGATATTCAATTGTAAAGTGTCAATTCATTAGTATTAATAGTATTTAATATGAACTTAACTTGTACCTCAGTAGCAAATAGTATAATAGATGTGGCAATAACCAAATATTAAAATATCTTAATCCAGAGTCCCTGCAAGTACTGTTTTGGTGGTATTGATAGCGCACCACAAGCTCCTTATACCCTATAGAGAAAGGAAATACTACTCTATCCTTATCTTGCCATCCTCTTCCTCAGTTTCCACACCTCACTTATCTCTCACTGTCGACAACTCCATCATCACTACGGCCTCCCAGGCCCCTGTCTTGGAATTCTTTTGGACCCCGCCCTCGCTTTCATTCCTCACATTCACTCAATCACTAAATCTTTTCATTTTCACCTAAAAAATATCTCCAAAATACGTCACTACCTTACACAAGACACAACTAAAATTCGAATTCACTCTCTCGTCGTATCTCGCCTAGACTACTGCAACTCTCTCCTTGCTGACCTCCCCATCACTTGTCTGTCCATAATGAACGCATCCACTAGACCAGGGGTCACCAAACTTGGTCCTGGAGGGCCGACCCAGGCCTGGATTTGTGGATATCCTTGCTGCTAACAGGTGAGTCAATCAGGATGGCTGAAGAAACAAGATTCTCACCTGTTTGCAGCAAGGATATCCACAAATCCAGGCCTGGTGCGGCCCTCCAGGACCGAGTTTGGTGACCCCTGCACTAGACCCATATACCACACTCCGTGCTCACTGTCTGCCGCACCTCTCTGTCAGTCACTCCACTGGCTTCACATAGCCTCTAGACGAAGATTCAATATTATGATCCTAACATATAAAGCCCTCCACAATATTGCACCCTGCTGTATTTCTGCTCCGGTCTCAAAATACACTCCCACCTGCTCTCTTCGCTCTGCTAGTGACCTTCTTCTTTCCTCCTCTCTTATCACCTCCTCTCACTCCCACCTTCAGGGCTTCTCTCGTGCTGGCCCTATTCCTTGGAACTTATTGCCTCGCTCCACTAGACTATCCTCCTGCCTCAAATCTTTCAAAACCTTGTGAAAACGCATCTATTCAAAGAAGCCTATTATCTTTAGCCTCTATATGCACAATGCATCGATCACACTCCTGTGCCTCACCCAAACCCTTTAGATGTAAGTTTGCAAGTTTTCAATCTTGTTAGGCGCTTTAGGGAAAACACTGTGTGTGTTTGATTGAAAGCTCAATAACAGGGCCCTCCATTCCCTTACATTGTGTTGAATATTGTGTTGAATTTGTCTTTGACTTGTGACTAACGGCTGTACATCGCTACAGAATATGCTGGGACGTTACAAATAAAGGACAATAACAAATAAATAATAATTGTCAAGTAGACTGATGTATTATCTACTCTTTGGTGTAATGGAACTGGGGATCCACCAGTTACCCCCTACTGATCCTAAATAGAATCTACACTCACCTCCTGATGCTACAGATTAAATGGAAACAAATCTGATTAAAATATAATCAAAATATTTAATTCAGTGTTCATGTGTATATCAATAAAGTTTGGTTATACAATATATAACCCAATAGTAATTGCACAGTATTCTTTCTGTATCCTAAGTCATCAAGCGGGTACAGTCCACTACACCATAGAGTAGATAATACATTTGTCTTATTGACAATGGGATAGAGTATAAAGATAAATGGAAAAACAGCAGTTTTTAGTGTATGTTTTCTCACAAAAGATAGTTTTTTTTTTTATTACAATAAATTGAGAAATTGCTGAACAAAAGATAGAAAAATCCATTCAGTCCACTTTTGGAAGCTGACAAGTGGTCCATAGGGAAAAGGAAACCACTGCTTTACAATGAAGTGTGTTACTTTTTATTTTGTATAAAATTATTCTGCAGTGGAATCTAAAATTATTATGTTTTCTGCTGATCAACTTCCTGAGGTGCGAAGAGACTTTGAATGCCCGGATTTCCATGTGCATATTTGGAATGTGGCAGCCACAATTGTCCCTTTTTTTTAGCAGGATTAATACAAAGTTGATTAGTTTACAAACACCCACCTGAGAAAGTAAATCAACGCAGAAAAGAAAATGGAACACAATTGTAAAAACAATTACATATAAAAGTTAAAAAAAGTAAAGGTTGTGTTTATTCATTTAATTCAATGTTTTAGGCATCTAAATGTGAACACAAATGTACTATTTATTTACTGTACTGTGGAGGCTTCTATCGCTCTTTTGCCCACCATAAATTAAATGATTGTTGTGATAAACTACCTCCCACAAAACCTACTACACAAGCTAGGAACCGGCCCCACGCTGATGAGAGGCAGTAACCTCGAAAAGGCTATATGTTTTCCTGTTCCTGGCTTGTGTATAATCCATCCTTAGCTTTACTTACTGCTGTGTAATACAGCAGGCATATGCTTAAAATAAGCCATGTTTAAAATGGTTATGGATTACAAGAGCAAAGCCTTTGGGGGCACATTTGCATGTCCCTGCATAGGTTCCCAGAATGCAGTGTAATAACTGTATTTTTCGGAATTCTGATGTGAACACAAATGTACTATTAATTTACTTCATTTAATTAGAAAGACCGTATAGCAAAAATGTGACCACAGTAGTCATTAAAGGGGCTCTGTCCCCCCAAATCAAAGTTTTTTTTGTTCTTAAAGAACAAGAAAAACTGGCTATATATTGTGTTATCCATTTTTTTCTAAAGTGAATCAGTCCTAGAAAATACCATGTTGTTACTGCTGCATTTATATGCAAATGAGTGTATTGATTCGCTTGTCTATTTCTGTAGTGGACAAAATAAAGATCTCCAATATTATCTGGCAATTAGATCCCTCTCCCACCCTTATCAGGTACTCTAAGCCGCACATTGGCATACAGGAGTCGCAAAATGAATTCTAAATATTTCAGAAATTATTTACTATAGAGAAAAACGGCTAGTACAACCTATAGTCAATTTTTTATGTTCTTTAGAATTAAATCAACTTCCTGTTGAGGTGACCGAGAGCCTTTAAAGTTTTGAAACTGGACCAACAGTGACATGACAAGAAAACTGCTTGTAGGACCAAACCTGGTCATTAAAGTGAAACGTGTTCAAGATCCTGTAGTTCTCAGGAGTTAGAAAGTTCTCTCTTTTTTTTTTTTTGTTTAGAAAGTTTTACATTTTAAGAATCTCTAAAAGATAATAATTGCTGAAACCGTGTGCCTTTTAGTAAAGGAAATTTGAATAATGCCGAGTACTCTGGATGTCAAAGATACACCGTTACTGGTTTTAGAATCAGTGACAGTTTTTTAAAAATAATTGGACTTGACTTTTGCTGAATTATAGGGCACTCGGTGAGTAACCACAACTGTCCATCCTGATAACCCCGTGAAGAATTACTTATCCGGGGGATGCTGTTTTTGTGTTTTTTTCCATCAAAACAAGATTCTAGCAGAATCACCGTGATTCAGCATTATTCTTCCTTTTCTCACTTTTGTATCTTGAGTGATTCAGCATAAACCAGGATAAAAAAGAAAAAAACATGTAGTTCCCCAATATCTTAAAACTGCAGACACTGGAGTAGCTGATATAAGCAACTTTACTGTGACTTCTCTGTTTTTATGGTTACAAAAACACATGAATATGAAATAACCCTCTGAGTATTGCAAAATATCCACCATGCAATAATGCAAATAACTGCAGCAAAGTGTTGGTTTGAAGATTTTACATTCATTTAAATGACTTGAACACAGAAATGAGTTTAAATGCTTCTAAATGGGTGGGTGGAGTCCCCTCCTAATCCGGCCTGGGGAGTACTGGTGGTCCCTGGGTTGAGAACAAGATTCATTCCTGAGAACGTTCTTTAGTCGCATTTGTATGTAAGTGGAAACCCTGGTGAATAATATTAACAACTAGCGAATTGCCCGTCAAAAAATGACGGCAATGAAATTGTAATGAAATATATAATACATTAATAAATTAATATACTTTACCTATTTTGAAGCATTGTGTCGAAGATCTGTCAATGTGTTTTGAGGTTGCTGCAGCATTAGTGGTGTGGAGCTGCTGTGTAAGCGTGGTGAATGTGTGCAGTGTAATAGTGTGCGTGCGCGAGACCAAACCGTTAGCAGAGTGGTGTACTTCCGCATTGGCGTAAAATGGCAGGTAATCTGTGGTATGCGTCTTCGCGGATTATCCGTAGGTGCTTAGTGGTGTTTTGCGAGTTTCTTGTGGTGTTTTGTGAGTGTGTTGTGGTGTTTTCCGTGTTTAGAGTGCTGTAGCCTCGTTTTCGTTTTGTTCGTCGGCCATTTTTTCTCTCGCTTAGCGATTTTATTAGTGTCTAAACTCTTTTATTTTTATTTAAATGAAGGTGTAACTTGCTTTTTTGAGGTGCTGGACGGTTCCTCTTGCTGTAGGTAAGCTTTTTATGTGTGTTATGTGTATTCATTGTGTTTTAAATGTTTTTATGTTCGCGTGTTGCGTCCGATTTTTGCGAGGTTTTAATGTGTGCGAACGTGTCTCGTATGGTGTTTGCGTGTGTGTAGCCTCGTTTTGTTCGGCGGCCATTTTTTCTGTCGCTTATTAAATTTTTTAGTGTGTAAACTCTTTTATTTTGAGTGAAATGAAGGTGTAAGTTGTTTTTTTGAGGTCCTGGATGCTCCCTGTTGCTGTAGGTAAGCTTTTTATGTATGTGCTGTGTGTATGTATTGTGTTTTGAATTTTGTAATGTTCGAGTTGCGTCCGAGTGTTGCGAGGTCGTAATGTGTGGTAACGTGTGTCGTATGTTGTTTGCGTTGCAAGGTAAAGTTTGCAAGGGTCGTAATTGGTGTGTCGTGTTGTTTGCGTTGCGACGTAAAGTTTGCGAGGGTCGCAGTTGCTGGCATGGAGCGCCTTCGGCGCTCCATGCCAGCAACTGTGGCCCTCGCCCACTGCCCTTGCTACGCGAGGGCCGCGGCTCGCTGCGCAAGCCCGCGGCCCTCGCAAAGTGTGAGCAACGGCCCGCATGCTCACAACTACTATATATGTGATACTATAATGGCTCATGTGGTAATAATCATACAGTGCAAGAATAATACCCCTGTACATTAATAATAAGTTACTGAAACTATTGTTTTTTTATTTTTATTTAAACAAACAACATAAAAAATAACGTGTGGGCAAAAGCACAACAGAATCCCTCCACCGTACAGTAAATTAATCGTACATTTGTGTTCATATTTGAATGTCTAAAACAAGTTAAAAAACAAAGTTCTTGTTCAGAATTCCGAGAAATACAGCTATTACACTGCATTCTGGGAACCTGGGCAGGGACATGCAAATGTCACCACCAAGGCTTCGCTCTTGCAATCCATAACCATATCAAACATGGCTTTCCTTAAGCATATAGGGTTGGATTATACACAAGTTAGGAATCCCACCCACGTACAGGCGTTTCAAGATTACTGCTTCTCATCAGCGTGGGGCCAGTTCCCTAGCTTGTGTAGTGGATATTTTGAGTAGGGGGTTCACCACAACAATCATTTTAATATATGGTGGGCAAAAGAGCAATAAAATCTCAAACACATTTTAAAGTCCAAAACAAGTTAAAAAACTTAGTTCCTGCTCAGAATTCCAAGAAATACAGTTATTACACTGCATTCTGGGAACCGGGCAGGGACATGCAAATGTGCCCACAAAGGCTTCACTCTTGTAATCCCTTACCATTTGAAACATGGTTTCCTTTAAGCATATGCCTGTTCAAAGGATTATACACAAGCTAGAAATCCCACCCACGTACAGCTGTTTCAAGGTTACTGTCTCTCATCAGCGTGGGTCGGTTCATATGTTGTGAATAATTATAATTAATGGACAATACTTCTATGATGAAAGACAAAACGCCAAAACTGGTCACCAGCACCTGCCAGTTCACTTTGGCTCTCCCATTGTTAGCCATATGGAGCAGTGGTTCTCCAACCAGGTTTCAGGGAACGGTGTCCTTCCAGCATCCCTGATTAGGAATTTAATATAGTCCAAAAAATAATAATAATTATCTACCACCATATTTAGACTTCATCATAGAGCTCACACCTCTCCCCCGTGATGATCCCTTTCTCTCAAAATAATTTTGAACCCCTTAATTCCATTCATCTTTTTCACCTTTTACAAAAAAAAACATTTCTTTACAATCTACAAACCTGCCTCTAGTTACATATACTTGAAGACATTCTGTCACACTCTTCGTCACTGTGATAGAATATAGCAAGGGTCTCCTGTGCTTCATTTTATCAAACGTCTGTTTTACTCCATCATTGATCCACTAGTAGCACCTAGAACACCCATGGGCTTGGTCATCCACTGCTCTGGCACACACTTATACTGGGAAAGACTGAAGGCACATAAAGTAGAGGGAAGGCAGAGATGGATAGATGAAGTAATTGAAGCAATGAACATAAGCTTGAGGGAGCTCGAATGGGAAGTAGCTGACAGATGTGCCTGGCGTGCTGCAGTCCATAATGTCATGGAGAGTCAAACTGAACAACAAACCCAAAGCTCACGGCTACACCCCACATTCTTCAAACTGTTTTGTGATGGTTACATTTTTAGAGATTTAAGGGCTGCATACATTTACAGTTGAGTAGTATGTATGGATGTTTATCCAATGAACAGTGAAAGGTTATAAGCTGTGTTATTTAGGGCAGTATTTCCTGCCAAACTGTCTAAATGTAATACCAGAATTGCCTAGAAGTATTTCATTTGTAGACAGTAACAACTTATTGTACCTTCTTTTCTTGCAGGTGAACCCAAATGCTTCCCTCACTATGTCTTTGGCTCAGACACATTACTGCAAGAAGCAGGGCTACGACCCACAGAGCCCACTATGTGCCCACATTATCCTCTCTGGCAGCATTCAGACTGTGAGTAAATAAACAGCTGGAAATTGACTTTATAGAACAAAATGGGAAACTAAATAAAAAATACAATTAAAATGGCCTTTATTAACAACAACTTGACACACTAATCTTAAACAACTAGCGACTTGCCCGCAACTGTAGGTTGCATGGTTCTGGAGCTGAGGTATAAGTGTGAGCAATGTGTGTAGTGTAAATAGGCTGCGTGCGCGAGGGGAAGCCGTTTGTGTAGCTGTGTACTTCCGCATTCTGTAAGTTAGTGTTGTTAAAATGGCGGCGATTGTGTAATGTGGTACGCGGGTGTGGATAATTTGGCGTCCTTGCTAATAGTGTATGTTGTACCTCGTACAGGTTTTTGTAAAAGTCGTACGTGCTTTGCGGTATTTTGCAGCTATAAGGGTCGTGTAGCCTCGTTTTGGGTTTTTTCGGTGGCCATTTTTTCTCTCACATAGGGGATTTTCGAGTGTCTAAACTGTAAATTGGTTTTAAATTGAGGTGTAACTTCACTTCCAGACGTCCTGGGTGTCCCCCCATGCTGTGGGTAAGGTTTTTATTTTATTTTTGTGTGTATTTTGTGTTTTTATTTAATGTTTTCCGCTGTGCGCGGGTCGGCCGTTAAGGTCGTATTTTTGCGAGTCCGTAATTTTTTTCCCCCAAGTCCCATTGGCGCTCCTTGCCAGCAACTGCCGCCCTCGCTTTGCGAGGGCCTCAGTTGCAGCAGGCTTGCTATGCGAGCCCACAAGCGTTAGCAACGACCAGTATTGCTGAGAACTATATATGTGATTAGCAAGGGAACAGATTCAGACCTAAAATGAAAAGAGTAAAGAGGGCCTGGCCCACCCATGAGACTCACCAAATGTAATGTGTTTTGTTTATTTATTTACACTACTTTTATATGTACATTCTGGTTCTTTATCAAAATTAATTGACAAGTAGCGTAGAAGTGAATGTGGAGATACAATTAATATAACTGAATGATAGTGATCTATGTATTATGAAGAAAGTATCAGTAATGTATATATTAATGTTTTTGATTTTGTAAGAAATGAATAAAAATGTATTTAACATGGCATGTTCTAATCATTCATTTTTAGTATATCGTAAAGGTTAAAACCCCTTTCTGAAAATTACAGGGCCTCCCTCAGGTAAACTCTAGTTTGGGTGTGGCAAGGACAACCAATTACAGGCTGCCCAACAGAGTTGTTTATTATTGTTTACGCAGAAATAAGTTGCTTGGAATGAGCTGGAGTAAATGCCTAATGCACAGATTCATTTAGTATTTTCTAATTTTTGGTTTTGCATAAAAAATGTGCATAAGGAAAATTTGTAGCTGTAACGGATCTCCTGGCACCCCGACCGGGTACCTCCGTTGATGGACGCGTCCTAGTTTGCGTCGAGGCATACAAGCACCGCACCGGACACCACCACCACCACAGACTCCACAACCGCCGTAGCTTAACTGGAGCCTCACGAATAGCTGCTAGCAGCTGAACAGGAAAAGCACCCCAAGATGCTTACACTCCTGGCAGTCAGTCTGCAACAGCATACCATGAATCCCCCCAAGAATGAGACATAAGCTCTGTGTTGAGGGTCAAGCAGTGAACTCTCTCCTTTATTAATTACCAAACACATTTTTAAAAACTTCACATACACAGTAGGGGCAGTGACTACCTTTGGTCAACCCCTAATTACCTCTGGCCAATCAGACAGGGTTAAGGTGTGGGAGCCAGGAGTCCCCTCCCCCAGGAGCCGCCCACTAGGTGTGGCTAACTGCTCATCCTACCTCTGGCGGTGGAGAGAGTAACATCTCTAAGCTCACTTATTCCCCTGCTGGGAGTATGGGGAAACCCCAGGCCATCTCATTATTCAAGAGTCCCTACCCCCATTGTTCATGGTGCCATCTTGTCTGCTAAAATCCTTTTGTTCTGCTATCTCTTGTGTGTTTTAGCAGATACTATTAAGAGGCAGATGGGCAACTCTTGACCAAGTGTATGAGACCAAAGATATTTGACTGCATACCACACAATACAATATTTTTACAGATATAGTAACAACGTATTATAACCCAGAACATATCTGCAGATAGCTTAGGTCTGAGCACACATTATTACTGAATGGCGCTCAGAACACATACATACAGTTCAATGGCCATGGAACCAAAGTCTTTCGGCATAGGAAATTAAAGTATTTAAATGCCGGTCCATAGTCAAAAGGCAGGAGGCTGGCAAACAGTCCTCTCCAAGAAAAAGTGGCGAAGGACACTTTGTCACAGTAGCTTAATATTATAAAAGTGCATAGGAGTGTTTAATGTTCCTTTACTTTTAGTTGTTGGGAGAAAACATTGGCAAATGATCTATATTTGCTCAGCTATAAATGTGTTTGTTTTCTTTTTTCTGATGATGCTCTCAAATTAGAAAAAAGTAATTCAAATGATTAAAGGACCACTTACCTCCGCGCTCATGGTGTGAAAGAGCACAAGATTATATGTTCAAAGGATCCATTTTTTTTTTTTCAATTACACTGAAAATAGCAAAACAAATCTTAAGTTTTATGTTTGTTTATAAACACAGTGTATCCTGCCTACTGGCAGTTTAATGATTGATAAAAGAGCCGTGGCGCACGGTGAGGACACTGATTGATAGCAGTTTCCTCTGAACTCAGGAATGCACTCAAAATTTAACCCATGACTGACCTGTTTAAGTGATTCTAGCATTCATTGACTTGCACAGATGGATTTGTTGATTTTTTTTTTCTTTTCTTTCTTTTGCTCACTACACTGAGGAGATGCTACATATCTGGGAGTGGGTAGTCAGTGACACATGTAAACACACACTTTACTTTATTGAACTCTAAGTGAAAAAAGGCACATATTTTAAAAATTCTAAAAGTTCTTTAACATGCTTTTATGAGATCTTTACTGTGATGTGGTCCAAATTGTGCTGAATTATTGTGGCCATTCAACTGCTTTTGGAGGTGTGCCCATTTCAGACAGTTAGCATTAATATAGACTTATTATTATTATTATTATTATTATTATTATTACTACTCTTTATTTATAAAGTGCTGGCATTTTCCATAGCCCTGTGTATGAGTCACATTTGTCTGGCAATAAAAGCTACAGACATACATATGCTCTTTACACTTTCTGTTCTTTTCAACAGATTAAAATAATATTTTTCATGCAAAACAAAGCGTTGGTAATGTTTAAATGATAAATGTGGCACTTTTAAAACATAAAAAAAAGATTGTTTTGTTCCATGGAAGGTTTATAGATTTGACTAGGTATATCATATCCCTGTGTATCTATTTACTTTTATGTACTTTATTCTATTAGGAAGTGCTTATAAGATCTGTTTTTACTGCCTAAAATTAAACAAATAGCCCCCCGTATGGGTCCACCCATTGTAGATCACAAAGACACAGACTCTGCTGTGCCTGCTGTGTCTCATACTGACCAATTCTTAATAACATAAAGTATGTAAAAGTTAATTGACACATAGATATACCTTCAATATCCCTTTAAGTTCATGGTACAGTCATGTTGACTTGACATTGCTACCCCCCCGCCCCCCCCCCCCCCCCCCCCCCCCCCACAGAAAAAAGAACAACAAAAAATTATCCCTGCAACATTTTGGCTGTCACTTTAACTTTTCAAAGATCATTTTATGCAAAATAATAAGAAAAAAACTCAGGGGATGTTTAAATGCACAGCAACAAATTGGGAGTTTTGTGTCTGGTTACCATGAATTTATCAAAAACGATGCAGTTCTAAAATAAATAATTCTGCATTCTGAACTAGATTCTGTTAATTATTTGTTCATAGGTGGATGGCACAGAGACTGACACAGCCAAGGTGGCCTTGTTCAGCCGTCACCCTGAGATGAAGGACTGGCCTCATGACCACAACTGGTTCTTTGCCAAACTCAACATAACCAACATCTGGGTGCTGGATTACTTTGGTGGCATCAAAACTGTGACACCAGAAGACTATTACAGTGCTAAACCCTGGTAGGTGAGTTGTCATCTTTATTAACTGAGGGTGGGTTACAGGACCACTGCCCAATGCAATAAAAACATTTATTTCAACTAAGAGCATAATTATGTAGAAACCAAGTCATACAGCTAGTTCTTTATTAATAAAAAATACATGTCGATGCCTCTGCTGGGCCATGGGGAATCCATGATACATAAGTGGAAGTTGTATGTATGTGTGTGTGCTTGGTTCATGAAATGCCACTGTGTCTCTCCAGAAATGTAAACCGTCTACCTCTGGGCCAGTAAGGGGTGTGGTGTCAATTTCAGTCTTATCCAGTTACTTTAATAAAGGCTCTCTGTTCCCTCCTTCCATTCCCCCTCTCTCCACCCACGTCAAAACACACCCCTCAGGATTCAGCTCTGAGGATGTGGTACAACAAACACAAAATTGAATCCTATACACATAAACAGTCTTCAAAATGTAGGTGTTCCCACGCATTACACAGCTGTTAATATTGTTAGTGTCTTTTTTTCTTGAATGGCATGGTCCTTTAACATGTGCAAGGAGAGGACTGTTCATTTCAGACTCTTCCTTCAGAGCTTTATTAGCTTGTAGGTTTGATGCAGCAGTTAATATATATTTTTTTGTTTACATTATTCTTTTTTTAAAATACTACAACACCTGTATTTGTCTCATATCACATTTATATATATATATATAAGGAGGTTAATGCGTGGCTAAAAAAGTGGTGCACTAAGGTGGGGTTTGGGTTTTTTAGAGCACTGGGGGGACTTCTCATTTGGGTACAATCTCTATAGCAGCGATGGATTGCACCTTAATGACGAGGGAGCTGCTGTGCTAGGGTAAAAAATGGTAGAACGGCTGGAGGAGTTTTTAAACTAATAAGTTGGGGGGGGGGGGGGGGCTAGATAGAAGTAATGGGGTAGAAAGTGTAGAGGTGGTAAGGAATTAATTAACTAGTCATGTGGGTGGAGATGGGAGGAGGGTTAGTATAATCAATAGGGAGGTAATGCTAAGTAACTCAAGTACAGTGGCAGGCACTTCAGAACTACAGACTCATAACATAAGGTGTTTGCTCGCTAATGCCAGAAGCTTGCCAGGTAAAATGGGAGAGTTAGAATTATTAGCAGTAAATGAGAAATGGGATTTAATAGGCATAACTGAAACATGGTGGGATGAATCTCATGACTGGACTGTTAATCTGGATGGTTATAACCTATTTAGGAAAGATAGGGGCAATGGTAAACGAGGAGGGGGGATTTGTCTGTATGTTAAGCCGGAATTTAAGCCTATAGTCAGAGAAGATATTTATGCTGGAACTATCGGTAATGTTGAATGTTTGTGGGTAGAGTTAAATAGCGGAGCAGCAAATTCCAAAAGAATATTGGTAGGAGTATGCTATAAACCCCCAAATATAGCTGAAAGTGAGGAAATACAATTATTGTTACAGATTGGAAATGCAGCTAGGCATGGTCAAGTTCTAATAATGGGAGATTTTAATTACCCTGAAATAAACTGGATAAATGAGACCAGCAGTTCAGCTAAGGGGAGCAGGTTTTTGAGTACACTCAGGGATCATTATCTGTCGCAGGTTATACAAGAACCTACTAGAAATTAAGCTATCTTGGATTTAGTAATTACAAATAATATTGATATAGTATCAAATGTTGAAATAGGGCAACCTTTGGGAAACCGTGATTACAACACAGTCTCATTTGAGATTGAATAAAAAAAAAACTGTAAGGGGAAAACAAAAATTCTTAGTTTTAAAAGGGCAGATTTTAACGGTCTTAGGGCAGCAATACAAAGTATAGACTGGGACAAAGAACTGGCAGGTAAAAACACTGAACATAAATGGACAACATGTAAATCCTTATTAAATATACATACACATCGGCATATACCATGTGGGAATAAAAGTAAAAGGAGTAAATTACATCCAACATGGCTTAACAATGATTTAAAGATCAAGATACGGAGTAAAAAACAGGCATTTAAATTATACAAACAAGAGGGAACAGAGACTGCTTTATGTGAGTACAAGGAAATCAACAAGGCTTGCAAAAGGGCGATTAGACTGGCTAAAATAGAAAATGAAAAATTAATTGCAAAAGAGAGTAAGACTAACCCTAAAATATTTTTTAAATATATTAATGGGAAGAAGGTGAGGAAGGAAGCTATAGGAACATTACAATGTGACACAGGCCATCTGATAATTAGTGACCAGGAAAAGGCAGATGAGCTAAATAGGTTCTTTTCTTCAGTATACACAGGGGAGGTACCAGTGGTCACTGCAACATAATGGGGCTACACTACATCACCAAATAATTGGTTAACACAGGAAGAAATCCAAAAGAGGTTGGAAAAATAAATGTTAATAAAGCCCCAGGTCCTGATGGAATACATCCAAGGGTACTGATGGAGCTGGGTTCTGTAATAGCCAAACCATTATATTTAATTTTTCAAGATTCACTCAACACAGGGTCTCTACCAGATGACTGGAGAAAAGCAGAAATGATACCTATATTTAAGAAGGGAGCAAGAGCAAATCGTGGGAATTATAGACCAGTGAGCCTCACTTCTGTAGTGGGAAAGCTTTTAGAAGGGTTAATAAGGGATACTATACAAGAATATGTCTATTCAAACAGGATTATAAGTAGGAGCCAACATGGATTTATGAGTGATAGGTCATGTCAAACAAATCTAATTAGTTTCTTTGAGGAACTTGGATCAAGGCAACTCGGTGGATGTAGTCTTTTTAGATTGACAGGGCGTGGCAGGGTTTTGATACAGTGCCACATGGGAGAATATTGTGCAAACTAAGGGATACAGGATTTGCAGTAAATATATGCACATAGATTGAGAGCTGGCTAAAAGACAGGAAGCAAAGGGTTGTTGTAAATGGAACCTACTCAGATTGGACTAATGTGGTAAGTGGGCTCAGTATTAGGTACTTTCCTTTTTTAACATATTTATTAACGACTTAGAAGTAGGATTGGAAAGTAGTGTCTCCATTTTTGCTGATGACACGAAGTTGTTCAAGGTAATTAAATCAGAAAATGATGTACTTTACAACCAAAGGGATTTGCATACATTAGAGAAATGGGCAATGAAATTGCAGATGAGATTTATGTAAGGTTATGCATCATGTAAGTGAGCTGGATTATGAATGCATCTGATAGAGGAGAATTAGTAGTGTATGAAAACATTTGTATTTATTTTTTTTTGCATAAAAAAAAAAACATCCCAAAATGAACATGCATTAGCTTACCTTGAAGCTAGCAAAATTTCCTATGTTTTTTGGCATTTGCCTTTTATTGTGTACACCCCTAGAAAACTTCACATCAATTAGCATAACATTCAAATTCTAAATCTGCATAATACATTGTATCATTCTTCACCTCTGTGGCTTCTGGCATGTGCTCGGTACAAGAACTGCATTCATAACCCAGCTCACTTGCATATACCTTTAATGAAGCAAATCTAGGGGTATCAGATATTGAAAGGGATTTGGGAGTGCTTGTAGACAACCACCTAGGTAACAGTGCTCAAAGCCAAGCAGCAGCTGCAAAGGCAAATAAACTATTAGCATATATTAAGAAGGGTATAGAAGCAAGGGAAGCAAATATAATTCTGCCACTATACAAATCCCTAGTATGCCCTCATTTGAAATATGGAGTACAGTTTTGGACACCACTTCATAAAAAGGATATTTTAGAACTGGAAAAAGTACAGAGAAGGACAACAAAACTAATAAGGGAAATGGAGGGGCTAAGTTATGAAGAAAGATTAACCAAATTAAACGTATTATCTAAGAGGGCATATGATTACCTTATATAAATACATCCAGGGTCAGTATAACGATTTGTCAAGGGAGCTATTTGTGACGAGAGGTTTTCAACTTTCAAGAGGACATCCTTTGAAAGAAAAGGGTTCTTCACAGTAAGGGTGGTTAATCTGTGGAATTCTCTACCAAGGGAGGTGAACTTTAAAAAGGGATTGGATATATTTTTAAATAAAGGGCATTCAGGATTATCCTGGTTAATTAGAGAGTATTGACCCAGGGAGCAATCTGATCGCCAATATCTGGGGTAAAAAAGGAATTTAATTTTATTTCGCTTTCGAGACATTTGGCAAAGTTTTTTTTTCTGTTTACTTTCCTCTGGATCCATTAACAATTAATTCACATATTACAGATCAGAGGAGATCTTAAAAGGTTGAACTTGATGGACTAAAAGTATTTTTCAATCTCCATTACTATGTAACTTGCACATCTGATTCTAACTAGTTACACCACTCACTTCAGCTCATAATATATTCAGTCAACCCAGTAGAGAATAAAAACAGAAAGGCATATAACCTAACTGAATTTAGCGACAACATAAAAAGGAAAACACTTTCCACATGTTTTTCCTGTTGTTTTCAGTAGCCCTGTTAATCTTACAAGTCAATTTTTAATAACTGGAGTACATTAACAAATACTTTCTTATTTCAATTAACTATTACTCTGCCTCTCAACACATCTAATATGCCCTCCCACCTACCCTGTCCATACCAACCCACTTATAATTTGTATTACTTTTCTAGTGTTGGTTTCTGCACTATCACCTCCATTATTTACAGCTGGCACACCACAGACTTAATCACCAATTAACCTTCCACTCTCTTTTCACTTCTTTTATACACTGCAAAATAACAGTGCTATAGGGTTTTCTGCTATTCCTTACATTTGCCCTGTCATTTTTTAGCATTTCCCTGTTTTTAATACGCCGCTGTCATTTAGTAAAATTATCTTTACATTGATTATAATAGTCCCACTATTTTGTACACTTCTTTTTCCCTTCAACTTTTTTTCATTAATCATTTAGTCTTGAAGGTTTCGAACTCTCAGTCATGCAAATCACTTTGTATAAAAGTGCCATGTGTATGATTGTTAGCTCAAGGGCATGTGGAAATCCAGGGGTATGGGCCAATACTGCCCCAAGCCACCTGCTATAGACTACAGGTTAACTACCCACAGTTGGGTTCTTGGAAATCTCGGCACCAGCACCCTGATATCTGGCTTCTGTATCAGTCAGGGTCTCTCCATCAGAAATCCGCTCTTCCAGTAGCCTCAGTAAACTTCCTGTGGTAGTGACCAGGACAAGTTACTTGCAGGGTGGAGATAAGATCAGTATCTCAGCCACCAGGAGCAAATAAGAGAACATACAATTTCTATATATCTCAGCAGTAAACTGATTTATTTTTGGAAAGTCAACAATATTTATTGGGGGTTAGATACAGAGGGGGGTGTATACAACACAACAATGACAGGGCGTGGCAGGCAAACACAGGAGATTGACTCCACATGGTGTCAAATAGTCTGGCATCCTGTTTGGCAACTGTGAACAATAGGCCAACCTCCAAATACACATAATGCTGTCTCCATGTCTAGTGGTCCAGACGTCAAATACAGTACATTAACTTTATCTGGCAAACAATGGGATGAAATAAATTACAATACAATGGAAGCGTTTATGCACATAGTCCAGTGGCTGGAGCCAAGCAGTCTGTCCTTTATGGTGGCTCAATGGACTAAGATCCAGGAACTGGAAAAGGGTTTGTGACAGGGCATTTACTTGTCAAATCCTTTTCTGATAATCTATCAAATTACGCATTATCATACCCATGTTTTACCTCCGCTATATAGAATGTGTTGGCGTTATGTAAATGAGAAATCATAATAATAATATTGAGGAAAGTGAAACCCTGCGTTTGTCGAGTGCATTGTATCACATCAGATTTTCAGAGTAAATTTTTTGGCCCGGCCAGTTTAAAATTTCCTTATTTACATTTACTGCTTACTGTTTACAGTATTGCAAAGTTTCTAAGTTTGTATGCCTCCCTTTTAATTAGTTCTAATGTCAAGGAGCCCCTGTCCTCCAACCAGTCAACTCAAGGTGTCTATCTCTACCAATTTATAATGCTCGCTTGTTTTCCATCCAGCTCTATAGGCGTGCTCTTGCAGTTTTTATATATTTTTAGAACAACTCCATGCTGAGAGCTTCTCTAACAGAATATACAGCACACAATTCATTGCAACATAACTCCTGCTGTGCTCAATAAGGAACAATCTCAAGGAGCATCTCAAGTTACTTTGCAGTTTGTTTAAAGCACAGCCAAAATGCAGCCTTGTAGTTGTAGTACTCTAATCTGTTATGAGCATTTTTTTCAGAATTCATTATATAATAATTTAGGCTTCCTAAAGGTATATGGAAGTTTCATGGATTATAAATGCATCTGACAGAGGAGAATCAGTAGTTTGCAAAATGTAGTCCATTTTTAGGAAGGAATGTCCCTGAAAATCCAAGCTAATTTAGCATAAAATTCATAATCGGATGTGGCCAATCAGACACTGGCACGTCCGTATATCTGTTGCTCTCTCACTGGCTGAGACAGAGCTGCATGGGAGGCAGCTGTGTTACGGACAGCTGACTGGCTAGGACACAACCCTGCACAGCTCATTGGCTACAACGCTCTGCTTACATAGGTGCCTTGGGGGTGTAGCTCACAAACGAACATTCAAATGTACTTTGAATAACAAATATACAGAATTCTTCAATAAAATGATTTGATACAAGACGCTCAATCCGTTACACACAGGATATCCCACAAACTTACATTTATCCTTTAACAAAAGAAGCCATGACTTAGCCATTGCTTATTTAATACAACAAAATTATTGTTTAGTAAAATTAATATTCAGTGATTGAAAGTAAGTTTTTAGTGTTAAATATATCTTTAAATGTTTCTCAGTCTAATGCAAAAGCACAAAAACTACAGTGACGTAGATGGATGCAGCTCTGGCTGGAAGGCAGGTCTAGTTGGTATTCATATAAATAGAGAATAGCATATGTCTGGTAGTTATTGGCTGGATAGAAGCAGTGTTAAGCTGATAGTTGCTGTTGGAAACAAGCTTAAAAGCACTAAATCGGAGGCAGCAGTGAATCAAACTCTATATACAGTTTGTTCTGAAAGGCCTGCCTCCCAGCCAGAGCTGATTCTCTCTGCTTCTCCTTGGCGTTATTTCGGAGGAGTCAAGCTGGTCAACATGAGATTTAGGAGCTAATACTTTGAAGGTAAGTTTATTACTATGGCTAGGGTGTTACAGTGACCATTTAAAGGCATATTTAAGTGTCCTGGATTATGAATTCATCTGATAGAGTAGAATCAATAGTGTATGCAAAACATTTTTGCATGAAAAAATACCAAAATAAACATTTTACAAAATCACCCTGATGTTTGCTAAATTCCTTCAGTTTGCAAGTTGCAAATCCCTGCTTAGATTATCATAAAATTCATAATTAGTTTTGGACAATCAGGAGAAAGCAGCGGTTAGCTGATACTTCTGTATTTTAAACTCTGGGGTTCCTTTGTTGCAAAGCAGCCTGGGATATGTAGTCTTTCTTTATATCCTTGTACTCTGATTCGGCTGTGAGCTCAGACCTCACCCAACCATGTGATTCCATCCTGCAGTAAGTACTTCAAATCTCAGTACCTGGCTGCTCTCCTCAGTGTACTTGGTTATGTAAGCTCCCTGTGGGTGTGCAAAGCTGGATTTTACTTTCCTGCATTTAACTTTGTAAGTACACAGAACTTATCTATTTTCTGCTAATCACTGCCTATTTCTTACCAAACATTTGAAACCCAGGCAAATTTATATATATACTTTTTAAGTTCACGGCCTAATTCCGCTAAACTGTTTAAAACACAAATATATTACAATCTTATCTAATATTAACAATATTATTTTTTTCTCGACAGATATTCTGCAATTTTGGAGCCTTACTTAACTGTGAGAAGCCAACACTTCATCCCTACGTGCCTTTTCCTTGATTGTAATCATTTTTTTTTTTTTTTTTCTGTTTCCTAAGATTTAAAGGAAATTTTATTGTCTAACTAAGAGCATAATAAGAAGTAAGAAAATGTGTCAGAACCATTTAAAGAAACATGGCAAATATGGTATAATGTAAAGACTGGCAGTAAATAGGTAATTTTTTTACAAACTGCTGTGTAAATTTGCTGTAAGAAATTAACATTGAAATTACTATTGATAAAATAATTGTGGTTTAATAGTTTTAAACTATACCATATCTGGAATATGTGCTGTGTTCTGAAGATCCGTTTTGAGGAGCAATGATGATGATGATGATGATAATAATAATAAT
Organism: Discoglossus pictus; assembly: GCA_027410445.1. Lineage (NCBI taxonomy): Eukaryota > Metazoa > Chordata > Amphibia > Anura > Alytidae > Discoglossus > Discoglossus pictus. Next base: position 19,618,798 of record CM050164.1, read on the forward strand.
AATAATAATAATAATAATAATGTGTTGAAGTTGAACAGTGGCAACTGCAGAACATGATAACATTCTTTCTTTAAGGAAGGGCACAGAATGTAGAAGTATTTTGGAGATAGAAAACATTACTGCCATTTTTTGCATGGTCTTATAAACTTGATTTTGCAACTTTCCTAATGTGGGAACTTTCAAGTGGCATCTTATCTAATTTAGCAGAGAGATAGGGTATACTTCTTTTAAATGCCCACTGTACAATGACAACAATATATGTTTGACAACTTTTATTAAGTCATAAAACTAGGTTTTCATTAGAACTGAATACTTTTCATGCCTGTACTGGACTCAAAAAGGCATACATGATACATAGTTGGAAGTTGTATCCGTGTGAGACGGGCGTTTTAGATCTCTGGATACCATTGATTGTATTTCCTAAAGCAGCCTGTAATGCTGGAGGGATGTGGTGTCAATTTCAGTCTGAGCCAATGCTGACCTCTCCCTCATCCGCCTCTCCACTGATAGATACAAAACACATTCTCATGATCTAACTTTTGCAATAAAAAAGGACAAAATGGATTTCTCTGCAAATATAAATAGTCCCCAGGTTAAAGACGAGATACGCTCCTGACAATGGGCCTCATTCTATTATCGGCCGTAAATCGTCCGTAAGGCTGCGATTCCTTGCGGGGGTTCAGTTAACTCGCGATTCTATTATACGGCCCCGCAAGGATCTCCTCTTACGGCCGGCCGCATATCTTGAAACCGGCCGTAAGCTCTGAAATCTAAAAACGCAAAAATAAATTCAAGCCTGCACTGTACAGCTCTGTAAATGCTAGGGATCATATTGGGGGACATGAGGATTAAAAGTAACCCCCTCTCAAGATTGCACATCAGCCCAAACCCGAGTTCAAATTAACTGTTTATTTTCCGGCAGCGGCGTGGGCGGGTCTGAGGTGCTCCAAGCACTTTGGACTTTTTACATGGATATTTTACGTATATAAAAAAAAAAATATTTTACGGATTTGAGTATAGGGTAATTATGTGCTATTTTTGCTAACACCGAATATCACTTTATAGATTCCGCAAAGAGCAGGATGGCTTTATTTGAGCTATTTTAGGTGCTTAATTGGTGCTAGCGGGACATGTTTGCTGCAAGTAAGCTGCGGCTCGTTTTTAGCCTTGCAGAGAGGGTTCCCGGAGCAATAGAATCGCAACCAGGCTTTTCTTACGGCCGATTTCCTTGCAGCCGTTTTAGATCAAAGGCTTTCCTCCGGCGCTTGCGGCCGCAAGAGATAGCAAGGCGCCGGCCGCAAACCTGCCAGAGTCCCCGGCCGGAGGGGAATAGAATAGCCGGAAAGCTTACGGCCGGTCCTTGCGGCCCCGCAGCGGCTGCGGCCGATAATAGAATGAGGCCCAATGTCTTTAAGTCAGATTTGTATGTAACTTGAAACCCTGATGAATAATAATAATGATACTCCAATGGCTCATGTTAATAATAATACAGTGTAATACCCCTGCATTTTAATAATAAGTTACAGAGACAATTGTGCTCTTTCTTTTAATTCAAACAATTAACATAAAAACGAATTTGTACAAAAAGCCAGTTATCTGTTACCCGGGGACCTCTTGTATTACTCTGTGTATACAAAGTAGACATTATCATCTGTTTCTGACTGTGAATTATTGCATTTGCTACGCCTTGTCTGAACATTTTCTTTGATGTTACACTGGGGGACTGCCAAAGATTTTCAAAAGATACCTTTTTTTTTTTTTAATATGGAATGTGAATCTTCTAGGCCAAAGTGGCAGCTAAAACTGTCCGTAGTTTCAACAGGACTAATGAAAAGCTTATTCATTTACAGGGACATACCCTCCTGAGAGCCTGATAATTGTATATATGTTAAACATGGAAAGCTGTGTTTTAATTTTCCTTTTTTTTTTTTTTTTTTCTTTTTGCTTTCTAGAAACGTTTTGCCATTGTTAAGTTTATTTATGGAAGGTTCCTTGTTTTTAATATTAAAATAAACTACCTAGGCTCTGTTTTTACTCGCTGAAACTTTGCAAACAGTACATGCAAAGGTGAAACCCTGGCAGCTCACACTATAGTACTACATGTATTAGCTAATCACATACATACTCTGTTAAGAATCAGTCTGTGATTGGCTAGTACACTTAAGTAGTTTGTTTTAACACTAAAACAAGTAAACCTCCATATCCCTTTAAAAAAACATATTAAAAATGACAAAATTGGTCCATTAACTTCCTTCTTGATTTATGTTAACAAACCGTAAGAACCCTCCTATAGTAATTTTATGCTTTTTAGTAAAACATCTCCAGTTATTTAGATGGGAAAGAGATTTATAGCAATATATTTGAGAAATTATTTGACAAAAAATATTTTAGAATGTTTGTTTTCAATTGCATTTGATGTAACAGGTTTGCACAACATATAACTCGGGTAATTTTTTCTTCAATAAAAAATCAAATATATATATTTATAAATACATTGTTGGTTGTGTATTTATTCAAATGTTGAAGGCTTAAAAGATCAGTACTGAAAGCAGTGACCCTCCACTTTGGTTATTTAATGCTCTGTTTAAAGGACCACTGTAGTGCTGATAGCAGAGAGACTAATTTGTTTATTTATTAACTGATTAGCAATAAATTGGTACAATGTTTTATATTTGACTTTAATGAGTAATCTTCGGCAGATCTTGTTCTGTCCATCCACTTGCCCAGGGAGAAGATTTGCTCAGGATGCTCTCCTGATATTTCTAAGTATAGTATATTGCCAAAACTAATATATTTCGATCTCTATAGAGTGTGCTCAAATATTTGCATATATTTTTATGGTCGAAGGGATGAATACAAAAACAAAAGACTCGACTTATTTAGATTTTCAACTTAATTTTAAAATGATTGCACACTTAAGGAATGTAATAAGATATTGCTAAAAGTAGAAATGATACTGCTAGATAACCTAATAAAATAATATCTCTCATAAATGTACACAGATATTATAAAGGAGTTCAAGAAGTCTCCTTGAAATATCTGCATCACAAGTGATGAAACGGGTGTTGGGTGTAGGTGAACCTGGCAGAAATCTCTTTAAGAAAAAGTAATTACAATAATTGAACATCCTAGGCCGTTGTGTAGGTTTAGCTTGATGGACACCCGTCATACGGCTAACCCAGAGGGAAAGAAGATTATCAGGATGTATCTTAACTAAAATGCATTACTGTTTTTTGCACTGTTATATATGCAAACAATTAGAACTTTAAGGATATTGTAATTAAGAGGTTTTTGTACTGTTAGTAACTGGTAACCGTGTTAAAACAGCCAGATAGGATTTTGTCAATCACAATTAAAGGCATATTTAAGTTTCATGGATTATGAGTGCATCTGATAGAGGAGACTCATTAGTGTATAAAAAACATTTTCTGCATCACAAAATATAAAAATATTTTTTTTTAAACTTGCCCTAAAGTTTACTAACTCTCTCTTGAGTTTGCTAGCAATTGCCTTGAGCGTTAACATCCTTGGAAATCCCTGATAAAATAGCATTACATTCATAAATCGTTTTGGCCAATGACAGGAAGCTATAACATTTTTTCATCTGTGAAGTCAGTTTGTGCAGTAAAGCATCATTGGATTTATAGTCTTGTTTTGACCCTGCACAAGGATGCTAGAAGGAACTCAGACATTGCTTTGTGGATTTCTGCACTGTGCTGCTGTTGGCTTGAAGGTTAGTATAAAAACTTACTTGAATGCAGTGTTTCTATTGGTAGGAACCCGATGCCTATGTAAGCAGTTTTGGTGATGTAGAAAACACATTTGGATGTGTATAGAATGATGCTATTTTACTTTGCTTTCTGGTGCCGAACACCAAATACATTTTATTTTAAATAAAAAAGCTTGTAAGAACCTCAAAATACGGTCTCTATTGTTTAAATGAAGCTACAATTAAAACTTTATGGACTATAATATAGTCTTATAAGCCTTTGAAAACGTCAAACATCTCATACCAAATATTTTAAACCAAACATTATTAAAAGAGATAGCAAAAAAGATTAGGCCTGTGACCTCAATGGGTCGTTCTACCTGGAAGGCTCTCCAACAGCAGCCCCAAATCTGGATAGAGCCCCTACCATAGATAGAGAGAAACATATATATAGGTAATGGATAGAAGCTTTATAGAGCACTTTTTAAATCTTTACAACTAGATATCTCACGAATGAATCCCTTCTGATTTTGAAAGTTTGTCCACTGACAAAGAAATGATCAGTCTATAGTTTAAATGGTAGGGGTATTTTAACTTTGAGAGACAGAATACCCCCCCAAAAAAAATCGCATGTCAAAAAAGTTATACATTTATTTGCAGGTCAATGAGGGAAATAAGTATTTGACCCCTTCGACTTAGTACTTGGTGGAAAAAACCCTTGTTGGCAATTACAGAGGTCAGACGTTTCTTGTAGTTGGCCACCAGGTTTGCACACATCTCAGAACAGATTTCGTCCCACTCCTCGTTGTAGATCCTCTCCAAGGGCCTCATTCTATTAGCGGCCGTAAATCGGCCGTAAGGCTGCGATTCCTTGCGGGGGTTCTGTTAACTCGCGATTCTATTATACGGCCCCGCAAGGATCTCCTCTTACGGCCGGCCGCATATCTTGAAACCGGCCGTAAGCTGTGAAATATAAAAACTCAAAAATAAATTCAAGCCTGCACTGTACAGCTCTGTAAATGCTAGGGATCATATTGGGGGACATGAGGATTAAAAGGAACCCACTCTCAAGCTTGCACATCAGCCCAAACCCAAGTTCAAATTAACTGTTTATTTTCCGGCTGCGGCGTGGGCGTGTCTGAGGTGCTCCAAGCACTCTGGACTTTTTACATGGATATTTTACGGATATTAAAAATAAAATATTTTACGGATTTGAGTATCGGATAATTATGTGCTATTTTTTCTAACACCTAACATCCCTTTATAGTCTTCTCAAAGTGTGTAGCGGATGGCACTGGGCTGTCCTGCAATTTACTGTGAATAAGCTGCATTCGCATAACTGTATGTTGTACTTGTGTTAAAAGAAATGTATGTTGGGTTTATGCTCTGTAGAATATTAGCCAGACTTTTGCAGACCTAGGCTAATAGATAATCCTATTACAGAGACTCAAGAGATAAGAAAGTTGTAAAGGATCCTTGCATTTTCCAAAGTGTTTTCATTCTCTGATAAGAATGATCTAATTAATGTCTGATTGTATCCAAGTTGCCAGGGAGGTGTGACTCACCTATTGTCCTATATGTGTATTGTATGGGGGATATGTGCAATGTCTGTGTGTTATGTGTAAAAACATACTTTTACTAACTTTTGAACCCCTGGTCTGATTCATGCCATTTTTGTATATGTTGTTCCCCTGGGTGAGAGCTATTGAATGGTGTGGGACTTAAAGGCGTACCCCCTGTATTTGGGGTACATCCAGAATGTGGTTAAAATTGGGTCTGTTTTAATTGTGTTACCTGTTATCTGAGGGGAGGAGACGTGGGGGTTGAACCATGTAGATAATTGGCTGTGATAATTATGTGGGTGTAGCCCTTCAGAGGGCACCATGGCATAAAAGGAGATTCCCTGTCATTAAAGAGGTAGTTCTGCTCCTGAAACTGTGTGTCGTCCAGTTATTGGGATTGCGGTTGGAATATTGCTATTATTTTACCTGTTGGAAACCTTGCCTGTGGATTTACCATTTACTTGTTCCTGAGCCTCACTGGGATTATAAGCGGAGATAACCTGGGGAATATTGCCTCTCCGCTACAAAGTGCAGGATGGCTTTATTTGAGCTATTTTATGTGCTTAATTGGTGCTAGCGGGACCTCTTTCCTGCAAGTAAGCAGCGGCTCGTTTTTAGCCTTGCAGAGAGGTTTCCCGGAGCAATTGAATTGCAAAACTCTTGCGGCCGTTTTAGATCAAAGGCTTTCCTCTGGCGCGAGCGGCCGCAAGAGATAGCAAGGCACCGGCCGCAAGCCTGCCGGAGCCTCCGGCCGTAAGGGAATAGAATAGCCGAATAGCTTGCGGCTGGTCCTTGCGGCCCCGCAACGGCTGCGGCCGCTAATAGAATGAGGCCCCAAGTCATTAAGGTTTCAAGGCTGATGTTTGGCAACTCGAACCTTCAGCTCCCTCCACAGATTTTCTATGGGATTAAGGTCTGGAGACTGGCTAGGCCACTCCTGGACCTTAATGTTCTTCTTGAGACAGTCCTTAGTTGTCTTGGCTGTGTGTTTTGGGTCATTGTCATGCTGGAATACCCATCCACGACCCATTTTCAATGCCCTGGCTGAGGGAAGGAGGTTTTCACCCAAGATTTGAAGGTACATGGCCCCGTCCATCATCCCTTTGATGCTGTGCAGTTGTCCTGTCCTCTTAGCAGAAAAACAGCCCCAAAGCATAATGTTTCCACCTCCATGTTTCACTGTGGGGATGGTGTTCTTGGGTTTATAGGCAGCATTCCTCCTCCTCCAAACACAGAGAGTTTAGCTGATGCCAAAGAGCTCGATTTTGGTCTCACACAACACTTTCCCCCAGTTCTCCTCTGAATCATTCAGATGTTCATTGGCAAACTTCAGACGGGCCTGTACATGTGCTTTCTTGAGCAGAGGGGCCTTGCGGGCGCTGCAGGATTTCAGTCCTTCACGGCGTAGTGTGTTGTTTTCTTGGTGACTATGATCCCAGCTACCTTGAGATCATTAACAAGATCCTCCCATGTAGTTCTGGGCTGATTCCTCACCATTCTCATGATCATTGAAACTCCACAAAGTGAGATCTTGCATGGAGCATCAGACTGAGGGAGACTGGCAGTTATTTTGTGTTTCTTCCATTTGCGAATAATCACACCAACTGTTGTCACCTTCTCACCAAGCTGCTTGGTGATGGTCTGGTAGCCCATTCCCCCCATTGACTAGGCCTGACATCCTTGGACAGCTCTTTGGTCTTGGCCAGGGTGGAGAGTTCGGAATCTGATTGATTGCTTTTGTGGACAGGTGCCTTTTATACAGGTAACAAGCTAAGATTAGGAGCTCTCCTAATATCAGATTGATACCAGTATAAAAGACACCTGGTACCCAGAAATCTTGCTGATTGATCGGAGATCAAATACTTATTTCCCTCACTGACCTGCAAATAAATTTATAACTTTTTTGCCATGTGTTTTTCTTGTTTTTTTGTTATTCTGTCTCTCACTGTTAAATACACTGACCATTACAATTATAGACTGATCATTTCTTTGTCGGTTTAATGATCAAATACTTTCCCCCCCCAATGTATGTAATAGGCTTTTATTGAAACTCAGTAATCCATAAATGTAATTGAAACAATAATGTTTGTATTTTTGTATCCATTCTTGGTAGGAGTCTCTGAATCTTAAATAGAGCTTTAATCTTCCTGTAACAATGGTAAAGGTATAACAATATCTTATTTCCTAGTCCCTTTAGGGATCCTCACAGGCGACCCTAGGCTGTAGTAATATGTAAAAAATCATCTTCCCAAGACTAAAATCTAAAACCTAACAGCTGTTTCGCTTCTGTTGTAGCTTTCTCAAAGGTTACTAGCATAGTATATCAACGGCAGCTTAACTGGGTTTAAATAGCCTCAGCTAATGACATCATTAACTGTGCATCCAATCATATCTTACTTCCTCTTAGTTACTGTTCACACCTTTTAAGGTGGAAAGACGTTTAGTGTTCTACAGTGGATATAAAAAGTCTACAATCCCCTGTTAAAATGTTAGGTTTCTGTGCTGTAAAAAAAGAGACAAAGATAAATAATTTCAGAACCTTTTCCACCTTTTAATGTGACCTATAAATTGTACAACTCAATTAAAAAACAAACTGAAATCTTTTAGGTGGAGGGAAGAAAAAAAAAGAAAGAAAAATAATGTGGTTGCATAAGTCTGCAAACCCTCTTATAACTGGGGATGTAGCTGTGTTCAGAATTAAGCAATCACATTCCAAATTGTGTTAAATAGGAGTCAGCATACACCTGCCATCATTTATAGTGCCTCTGATTAACCCCAAATAAAGTTCAGCTGCTCTAGTTGGTTTTTCCTGAAATTTTCTTAGTCGCATCCCACAGCAAAAGCCATGGTCCACAGAGAGCTTCCAAAGCATCAGAGGGATCTCATTGTAAAAAGGTATCTGTAAGGAGAAGGGTACAAAATAATTTCCAAGGCATTAGATATACCATGGAACACAGTGAAGACAGTCATCATCAAGTGGAGAAAATATGGCACAACAGTGACATTACCAAGAACTGGAGCTCCCTCCAAAATTGATAAAAAGACGAGAAGAAAACTGGTCTGGGAGGCTACCAAGAGGCCTACAGCAATATTAAAGGAGCTGCATGAATATCTTGCAAGTACTGACTGTGTGGTACATGCGACAACAATCTCCCGTATTCTTCATATGTCTGTGCTATGGGGTAGAGTGGCAAGATCTTACGAAGAAAAACATCCAAGCCAGGCTACATTTTGCAAAAACACCTCTGAAGTCTCCTTAAAAGCATGTGGGAAAAGGTGTTATGGTCTGATGAAACCAAGGTTGAACTTTTTGGCCATAATTCCAAAAGATATGTTGCACATCACCAAAAGAACACTGCACATCACCAAAAGAACACCATACCCACAGTGAAGCATGGTGGTGGCAGCATCATGCTTTGGGGCTGTTTTTCTTCAGCTGGAACTGGGGCCTTAGTTAAGATAGAGGGAATTATGAACAGTTCCAAATACCAGTCAATATTGGCACAAAACCTTCAGTCTTCTGCTAGAAAGCTGAACATGAAGAGGAACTTCATCTTTCAGGTGAGTTTTTAGTGAGGTTTTGAAGGGTTTGAGACATGAGGATAGTCTAGTGGAGCGAGGCAAGGAGTTCCAAAGAATAGGGGGAGCTCAAGAAAAGTCCTGAAGGCAGAATGTGAGGAGGTGATAATAGAGCAGGAAAGAAGAAGGTCACTAGCAGAGCGAAGAGGACAGTTGGAAGAATATTCAGAGACAAGAGCAGAGAAATCATTTCAGAACTTTTTCCACCTTTAATGTGACCTATAAACTGTACAACTCAATTGAAAAAAAAAGTGAAATCTTTTAGGTGGAGGGAAGAAAAAAAAAAGAAAAATAATGTTGTTGCATAAGTCTGCACACCCTGGGGATGTAGCTGTGTTCAGAATGAAGCAATCACATTCAAAATCCCCAGTTCGAAGAGGGTTTGCAGACTTTTGCAACCACATTATTTTTCTTTTTTTTTTTTCTTCCCTCCACCTAAAAGATTTCAGTTTGTTTTTCAATTGAGTTGTACAGTTTATAGGTCACATTAAAAGGTGGAAAAAGTTCTGAAATGATTTATCTTTGTCTCATTTTTTTACAGCACAGAAACCTGACATTTTAACAGGGGTGTGTAGACTTTTTATATCCACTGTACGTAGAAGGGTATATTGTTATTGGGGGCTTTATACATTAGAGTACATTTTTAATTTGTGCTCTGGAGACTAACGGAAGCCAGTGGAGTGACTGATAAGAGAGGAGCTGCAGACCAGTTAAGATAGATGTCTAGCAGAGGTGTCATTATAGATTGAAATGGAGAGACGAGAGATGGGAGGCCAGCAAGCAGAGAGTTGCAGCAGTTGACGAGAGATATGATGAGAGATGATGGCATTGTCATCAGTGAGGAGTAGAATATGTTTAAGAGGGTGGGAAGTTTAGAAGCTCAGTCTTTGGCATGTTGAGTTTGAGTTGACGGGCAGACATCCAGGAGGATAAGCCAGAGAGGCAGTTGGCAAGGGAGGGGGGTAGTTCTGGTGCAGAGGTAGATGTCGGTGTCATCTGCATAGAGATGATACTGAAATCCAAAATATTTTATTAGGGTTTTAAGTGAGGATGTATAGACTTAAAAAAAAGGAGGAGGCATAGAACTGTACCTTGTGGTACACCAACGTTCAGAGAGTGAGAAGAAGAGGAGTCAGAAAAAAAATGTTAGCTTTTCCAGATATTATGTGAACCAGGAGAGCAGTGTCACTGATGCACCATTACACTAATGTTCCATGAAATAAGCAACTACAGAATTAGAGGTGCTTAATAAGCGAACAAACTAACCTTAATAGGTTAGTTCTATGAATATGACACTCTGAGAGAAGCCTATTTTATCTTACTTTCACCATGTAGAAACATATCCTGCAGTATATGTCTGGTCGCAGTAGAGCAACCCAGCCCCTAAATACCAGGAAATTCTACCCTCGGTAGGAGAAAGCGCAAACGCCAGATGTACGTTTCGCCTTGATTGGGCCTCGTCAGTAGAGTGTAGCTGAAAAGTGAACAAGATGTCCACATCTGGAGTCCCCCATCACTTTAGGAAAACTACGCTCTAAGGGTCATTTGAATACACAAATAGAGGTGCTCCTTGCTAAAATCCACATATAACACATTAAATATGAAACAAATGTAAAGGGGTAATTAAAAGAAAATTAGGCTACACGGGCACAATCAAGTGTATCATAAATCAAGTCTAATAAAAACAAATATCTGATCTCACCCAAATCGAGAACCCCAAAATATATACCTTAGTCACAAAACCACCGTGATAATGGGGATCACATGACTAATAATAGTGAAACAATTGTTTTTCAGTCGTTCAATTGTGTACGACGCTCTGTGACCCTGAAGGTTTTCTTGGCAACGATAGTGAAGTGGGTTGCCAGTTCCTTCTCCAGTGGACCGTGACCTCTCTGATATGACCTGCCCACTTTGGGTGACCCTACATGGTACAGCTCACAGCTTTACTGAAATACACAATATCCTTCAGCATGAAAAGGTAGTGATCAAGAAGGGGGAAACAATGGTGGGAGTTCCAAATCTTGTGAGGTCTCTTGGATGCCAATATACACTGGTGGATCTTCAATTGTATGTATGTATGTATGTATGTTGGATTTAGGGAAAAAGTCCTTTATTAGAGATTCAATAAAAAATACTTTTTAGCAATGGTTAATGTTGAAAATAAACCACCAGATGGCGCACAAGCACAAGAAGAGAAAGATGCAAAAATTTAAAGTCTTGTATATCAAATATTCAGTAAATCTTGTAATTCTAGTAAATCTTGTAATTTGGTCAGTAAAAGTTTGATGTTGTAAAAAATGCTTGGGGCCTCATTCTAAACCGAGCCACAAAATTGCCGCAACTCTGCGATTCCTTGCAATGGGGATATGCCCCCTCCCAGCCCAACGTCTACGTTGGTATTTAAAGGGACAGCGCCCCAAGGAGTTCCCTCTCATGGCCGATCACAAACCATGCAATCGGCCATTAGCATTGGCGTGCTTGAACAGGATCGCGGCAACCAACATTAACTCCCCCATGCTGCAGGGTACCGATCGGGACACCTGCAGTGTCCCTACATGAACCCCATAATGCAGGGGTCCCGATGGGGACCCCTGCAGTGTCCCCACATGAACCCTATAATGCAGGGCTCCCGATCGTGACCCCAGCAGTGTCCCCACATTAACCCTATAATGCAGGGGTCCCGAGCCAGACCCTTGCAGTGTCCCTACATTAACCCTATAATACAGGGCTCCCAATCTGGACCCCTGCAGCACTTAAAAATTTAAAATTTCCCGCCTTGGGTCCTGAAAGGACCTTAAAGGTCCTTTAAAGGACCCGTGATAAATAAAACAATTAACCCATGCCGCGGGGGCACCTAAAATTAACCCCATCACTTAAATATATTTATACCCCTATAGGACACTATTAACCCCTAGGTTGACCCTATAAGTGCAATGTGGGTCAAGTTTAAGCACTACACCACACTATTAACCATAACCCATTAACCCTAACTAAACCCCATTAACCCCAACTATCCAAACACTACACAACACCATCCCCCAATAAACCACTAAATCTAAACTAACCCCCTCTAACTAATGAATCCCCCACCTCCCAATCCTATTAACCCCCCACCTACCCTAGCTTATTAACCCGTACCTATCTAACACCTACCCTAACCTATTTACACCTACACCACCTAACTAATCCCCTATTAACCCCCAACCCACTAATTACAAAAAATAAGTTACAGAAAATAAAAAAGCACTATTACAAAAATAATAAAACCTAAATTACACAAAATAAAAAAGAGCACCATTACAAAAAATAAAAACACCCCACCACTACAGAAAAGAAAAAAGAACTACTCACCTAAAAATAAAATATGAATGACATTACCATACATCAAAACCCACACCCAGCAATACAATACAGTTATATACATTAAATACATTTATATAAAATAAAACCCTAACTACATTCCATTAACCCACTAACTACATTACATTAACTCCCTATTGACATTCAATTGACCCATGAATACATTTAATATAACCCCTAACTACATACATCAATACCCTAACTACATACATTAAAAACCCTAAATATCACCTAAAATAGAATAAATAAGACCACTTACCTTGCCCAAATGCCCCTTCAACTACAACGGTTTTCCTGCCGCAGGTCACACCCTTAGGAAAAAAAGAAACAAAATGAGTACAGAAATAAACACAACATCAAATATAAACATTCTAAATATCAAATGTACCTTTCCGCGATGCCCTGGTCCTTCTTCTAGTCTTCTTCTGCCTAGACCCTGGAAAAAAATCTGCCGCTCTAAACAAATCTAAAAAACTGGAGGAGCTCCCCAGCGCAAATGAGGCTTGTAGCTCTTGTTCCGGTCAAAAGATGGAAATTGCACTTTCTGATTGGGTGAAAACGCTGTCAATCAAATTTCAGCCAATCAGAAGGCGCCAAGCTGTGATACACAGGCACTTTAAGGACCCGTGGCGGGGAATTTAACATTTGTAAATGCTGCAGGGGTCCCGATTGGGAACACTGCTGCAAGGGGGCTTGATTGGGAGCAGTGGGGAGGCTACGTAAGAGCTCAACAAGCCCTTTCGACTCCTTCTTGTTGTAAGTAAGCTGCAGCTCGATTTGAGCAATTTCTCGGCTTGACGGGAGGGTGATCGTAGCATTAGAATATCGGGGGGGATAGTGTAGTGTAGTGTTTGTACTTAGTGTCATTAGGATCCTGGAGGACCCTCATGGCACTTATGGGGTTAATGTTAGGGTTCGAATTGTCCCATGAGGGTCTTTATAGACCCAACAGTAAGTTGATTTTATTTTAAAGAGCATTAAAAACTGTCTATACATTATACTAGAAGTTTTTCTCTACAGTAAATCATTTCTGAAATATTTAGAATTGATTTTTCGACTCCTGTATGCTAATGTGCGGCTCCTGTAAGCTAATGTGTGACTCATTATGCTAATGTGCGTCTCCTGTATGTTAATGTGTGACCCCTGTATGCTAATGTGAGACTCCTGTATGCTAATGTGCGACTCAGTGTGCTAATGTGCGACTCCTGTATGCTAATGTGTGACCCCTGTATGCTAATGTGCGACTCCTGTATGCTAATGTGCGATTCCTGTATGCTAATGTGTGACTCAGTATGGTAATGTGTGACTCCTGTATGATAATGTGTTTCTTCTGTAAGCTAATTTGTGGCTTCTGTAAGCTAATGTGTGGCTTCTGTATGCTAATGTGCGGCTCCTGTATGCTAATGTGTGGCTTCTGTAAGCTAATGTGTGGCTTCTGTATGCTAATGTCGGCTTCTGTATGCTAATGTGCGGCTTCTGTATGCTAATGTGTGGCTCCTGTATGCTAATGTGTGAATCAGTATGGTAATGTGTGACTCCTGTATGATAATGTGTTTCTTCTGTAAGCTAATTTGTGGCTTCTGTAAGCTAATGTGTGGCTTCTGTATGCTAATGTGCGGCTCCTGTATGCTAATGTGTGGCTTCTGTAAGCTAATGTGTGGCTTCTGTATGCTAATGTCGGCTTCTGTATGCTAATGTGCTGCTTCTGTATGCTAATGTCGGCTTCTGTATGCTAATGTGCTGCTTCTGTATGCTAATGTGCGTCTCCTGTATGCTAATGTGTGGATTCTGTATGCTAATGTGCGGCTCCTGTATGCTAATGTGTGACTCAGTATGTTAATGTGTGGCTTCTGTAAGCTGATATGTGGCTTCTGTATGCTAATGTGCAGCTCCTGTATGCTAATGTGTGGCTCCTGTATGCTAATGTCGGCTCCTGTATGCTATTGTGTGGCTTCTGTATGCTAATGTGCGGCTCCTGTATGCTAATGTGTGACTCAGTATGTTAATGTGTGGCTTCTGTAAGCTGATATGTGGCTTCTGTAAGCTAATGTGCCGCTCTTGTATGCTAATGTTTGGCTCCTGTATGCTAATGTGCCGCTCCTGTATGCTAATGTGAGGCTCCTGTATGCTAATGTGTGGCTCCTGTATGCTAATGTGCCGCTCCTGTATGCTAATGTGAGGCTCCTGTATGCTAATGTGTGGCTCCTGTATGCTAATGTGCCGCTCCTGTATGCTAATGTGTGACTCAGAGTTCTTGATAAGAGGGGAGACTGGTCTAACTGCCACTACAGAGACAGACAATTAGCACATCAAAGCAAAAGGCACTTACAAGTCTTTTTAAATAATCCAAAATGTATTCAATCAACAGTTTGGGGTAATCATGGCACCTTTTCAATTGTTGATTGAATACATTTTGGATTATTTAAAAAGACTTGTGTGCCTTTTGCTTTGATGTGGTATATATATATATATATATATATATATCACATATATAGTTGTGAGCGTACGAGTCGTTGCTCACGCTTGCGGGCTCGCGTAGCGAGCCCGTGGCCCTCGCGAAGCGAGGGCCGTGGCTCGCGAAGCGAGCCGCGGCCCTCGCGCAGCGAGCCGTGGCCCTCGCGTAGCGAGGTCACTGGGCAAGGGCCTCAGTTGCTGGCATGGAGCGCCGAAGGCGCTCCATGCCAGCAACTGAGGCCCCTCGCGAAGCGAGGGCCTCAGTTGCTGGCAAGGTCACTGGGCACGGGCCTCAGTTGCTGGCATGGAGCGACGAAGGCGCTCCATGTCAGCAACTGTGGCCCCTCGCGAAGCGAGGGCCTCAGTTGCTGGCGAGGTCACTGGGCAAGGGCCTCAGTTGCTGGCATGGAGCGCCGAAGGCGCTCCATGCCAGCAACTGAGGCCCCTCGCGAAGCGAGGGACTCAGTTGCTGGCGAGGTCACTGGGCAAGGGCCTCAAACCCTCGCAAACTTCACGTCGCTACTCAAAAAACACGACACACAAATTACGACACTCGCTAAATTTTACGAGGAACGCAAACAACCTACGAAACACGTTACCACACATTACGACCTCGCAAACATCGGACGCAACACGCCGACATACAAACATTTAAAACACAATACATACTCACAGCACATACATAAAAACCTTACCTACACCAAGAGGGAGCACCCAGGACCTCAAAAATGCAACTTACACCTCGATTTTACTCGAAATAAAAGACTTTTGAGACTAAAAAAAAATCTAAGCGACAGAAAAAATGGCTGCCGAAAAAAACGAAAACGAGGCTACACCACTCTAAACTCGCAAAACACTACAACAAACTCGCAAAACACCACAAGAAACTCGCAAAACGACACAAACCACCTACAGATATTCATACCACACAGTGCACACATTCAGCATGCTTACACAGCAGCTCCACACCACTAATGCTGCAGCAACATCAACACAGATTGCCAGCTCTTCATCACAATGCTTCAAAATAGGTACACTATATTCATTTACTAATTTAGCTACCTTACAATTTCATTGCCGTCATTTTTTGACGGGCAATTCGCTAGTATATATATATATACTAGTGACTTGCCCGTAAAAAAATGAAAGTCAATAAAATTGTAAGGCTGGGAATGCTGTTTGATACACAATGTAAACCGTTTTATACTGTGAGGACCTTCGGCGCTCATTGCGAGGCTTGCTCTGAGCGCCTTCGGTGCTCATCGCATGCCTCGCAATGAGCGCCTTTGGCGCTCATTGCGAGCCTCTCCTATTACTTAACTATATGTAGTTAAGTAATAATTAATGATTTATTCATTAAATTAATATACTTATTACTAATTATTTCGAATTCATATATGCAGCGAGCAATAGGCTGAAGAGCTAACAATCTGTTTGCATTTTGCGTCTGCATACAATATACATTGTGAGAGTTAGTGCCCTGCTTATAAAGTGTAATGAATGTTTGAACTGTGCATTCTAAATTGGCTGCGTGCGCGAGGTAAAGCCGCTGGTTTATTGTGTAAAGCGGCATTGTAAATTCGTAACGTTATTAATGTGTTACGCATCTCGTGAGCATTTCCCGGCTTTCATAATAGTGTATTTTGTATGTGGTAGTTAGATGTGTAAAGTGCTACGTGTTTGGCAGTATTTTGCGCGGTCCGTGTTCATGTAGCCTCGTTTAAATTTTTTTATGCAGCCATTTTTTTTCTCGCTCCACCTCACTCCCAGACGTCCTGGCTGTTGCCTTGTGCTGTCTGTGATTTTAAAAAAAAATGTTGGGTGTATTCAGTGTGTTTTTATAGTTTTTTTCGTTTTCGTCGTTCGGCCGCTAATCTCCGCTAAGTCCCCCGTCTCGTAATTTTTTTTTCTAAGTCACACATTTGTCAACCGCTTGCACGCCAAGGCGATCCCTCCCCCGTGTTTTTCGACTAAGTCCCATGTGTTGTAGTGGCTCAACTGCTCGCTACGCGAGGCTTGCAGGCGATGAGCACCTTTGGCGCTCATCGCCCAAGTGCTACGCTTTAACGGCTTGCCTCACTTTGCGAGGCTCTCGGCGATGAGCGCCTTCGGTGCTCATCGGTTAAGTGCTACGCGTTAACGGCTCGCCTCGCCTGTGACTCTAATCGCCTAAGTCGTACGCACCACTCTTGTCACCTCCTCTCACTCCCGCCTCCAAGACTTTTCTCCTGCTGCCCCTAGTCTCTAGAACTCCTTGCCTCGCTCCACCAGAATTTCCTCTTGCCTCAAAACATTTAAAACCTCACTCAAAATGCATCTCTTTAAAGAAAGGTATCACCTTCCACCCTAACACACTTATCACCTCTCTCTCCCTCTTTTACCACTCACTATACCTTAGATTGTAAGTCTGCGAGTTTCTATCCTAAGTACTTTGGGAATTCAACATGGACATTGGATTCCTGGCTCAAAGACAGGGCGCTCCTTGCTTTGCTATATGTTAATCTGTATTTATCATTGAACTATAATAATAATAATAATAGATAGATAGATAGATGTGTGTGTAAATAAATGTATCTGTGCACTTGATTATAATCTTTTACAACAGGAATTCCTTAACATTTTATCCTTCAGTAGTTTTTCCCATCCTAGTTGCTTCCTAAAATATCCCTGTAACTCCGTGCTGTAGTCACATTTCATCCTCCAGTCATATAATGAATGTTATAAACCCTAACCTGTAGTCGCAGTTTTCCTACAATGTAATACTCTGATACCAATAACTGCAGGATTTGTGTTTATCGGCTCCTCATTGTGTTTGCATTTTGTCAGCATCTCACAAAAGCACCAAAATACCAGTTTACAAGAATTATTTGTGGTTTCTATCTCTACCCAGAAGCAGCACTTGGGGGGGAAGGTGTTTTATCTTCAGCCGACATGCAGGAAAAGCTGTCAGTTTGTGGAGAGCCAATAAAAAATGGAAGAGCGACAAATTCATCCGGGCAGGATCTGGATGTGCCGCGGGCCATTAACTAAATTATATTGTTTCCTTGGAGCTACAAGAGCTTAAAGGTGAACCCAAATATGACATTTTAGTATTAAGGATGATTACATGTATTTAAGGCTCTCGATAAGATATATGTATTCACATATTACAGCTACAGATTTTATTTTTACTTAAAATGGATGCAAATAAATAACTTTTAAATTTAACTTTTACTTTTGACTTATTTTCATTTAATATTTGAAATCCCCAAATTAACCTCATTTTCCTATATTTATTTTTAAGTTAACAATAAAATAAAAAATAAGTAATTTAAATGCTGCAATTCTAAACTGTCTAAGATAATATGATTTAATATGGGTTAAATTTATAAAATTCACATTTTGCCAAAAAAGTTACCAGACAAATTAATAGTTACAAAATAAAGGATAATAATAATGATAATAATAATAATAATAAAGAGGTGTAGAGATAATATATAAATTATAATATAAATAACTGTCACAATATCATTAATGAGGGAGAAGCCTGTAATAAACATTACTCTTTTGCATTAAAAATAAGAAGTTTAAATTATTACATTTAATTTAAAAATTCTTAAAAATTAATTGGTAAGCTTGTTAGATGGTTGAAAAACAAGTTGAAAACTATGGCCCTCATTCAATTGCAATTTTGCCAATTGAATAGGGCTCTAAATAAGTACATAACATATATTTTTTAAAGAAGTGTTTAGTTAGTAAACATCTATCCAAAAGCAAGATTCTCACTAATTAAAAACTTCTTTAAAAAAAATATGCTATGTGCTTATTTAGAGCCCTATTCAATTGGCCCAATCGCAATTGAATGAGGCCCTATATATTTAAAAAAAATCAGTATCCAATTAGCTGGCGTGTGAGAAATCCTCAGTGTTATAGAGGAATTAATTATTTCGTATGGTATACATTTTAATGTATATGGTAATAAGAACGAATGTGGCCATAAATATAAAATATCCTATTATTAACAATTACCCTTTTACAATAAGCTATTTGTTTTTAGAGTGAAAAAATATTAATACTACAACTTCTAATTTATTACTGCAATATAATATGCAATTATGTTGTTGTGGAATCTACTATTTTGGTTTGCTGTAATCTTTTTTGAGAATGCAGAAAGGAAGTGTCTATCTTCACAATGGGAATGTGGAAGCTAGACCCACCAGTGCTTTCATTAGTACTAACGGAAAGCCCTGTTGAGAAAGTAATTGATCAATAAGATATTGAAATCTTGAAGTAAAGAACAATTTAATGTAAAAGTGGAAAAAAAGGTTATTTATATTTAAATTTCTAAAATCATTGTGTCCTTTTTCACGATATTCAAAAAAAAATATAGAAAGAAATAAGCACAGTTGTCCTACATATCTAAAATAAGTAAAAAAAATAATTTACTGCTCAGAATTCCAAGAAATACAGTTATCCCACTGCATTCTGGGAGCCTTGGCAGGGATATGCAAATGAGCCCTCAAAGGCTTCACTCTTGTAATCTAATACCATTTTAAACATGTCTCGTTTTAAGCATATACCTGCTTTATTATACAGCTTTAAGCAAAGTTCAGGATGGATTATGCACAAGCATATTTATAAACACAATTTTTAGAAATATACAAAAATTTCACTATATAATAGAAGCAATCATATAATACAAAAATATAGCAAGGATTTAAAAAAAGTACAATAAATATTTTTTATTATGGGTAATTTTTAGATGGTTAAAGGTGGCTTATGAACAAAAATATAAAAAGAGCATTATTCCCCTTTTGATGATTAAATTGAGCCTTTTTCGATATTCCCTAAAATGTATGCAAAATATAAATAAGAAAGGTTAAGGTTATAAAGTAGCCAGTTGGGTGAGGTTTTAGGAGAAAATTCATAGTTCCATTTACACAGTTGAGAATAATTGTAAGTATTGTATTTATGGTAAAAATACATTATCAGATTCAAGAACTGACCGTGGGCACAATTATCTTAGTAATGTAACCGTAACGTGAGTATAGATCTCTCCCTGGAATTATTTTCATATGCTGAGTTATTAAGAGACACTTATGTAATTAACATGATTAAGTGGTAATTAGTCCTTTTCTAACGACTGTTAAGCAAGTATCCTAATATATATCACAATAATGGGATTCATATTACATGCAAGTGGCTTACAATAATTTTTTAATTATATATATATATATATATATAGATATATTATTAAACAGAAAAGATATGATGAAAATATTTATGCATAATATAAACTATATTTTAATATATTTTATTATTTAAATATTATTAAATATACAGTTTGCATTTATGTATTAAATTATCTGCTTATTTATGTTGTTTTGCTCATGCGGCGTGTTTAAGTGAACTTTTTTTGCAGACTTTCTTTTTCTGCATTTAATTAATTTTGAGGTCGTGAGCCTGTTAAAACAGGAAGAGAGATTTTAGTGCAAAATAAACGTTTAACAGGTAGAGTCGGCTCAATATCAAAGCAAACTTAGGTCTTTTTGTCAGGCATGACTATTTCTTTTATCCAGAGACGTCATGTCATTTCATTTAGTTTTATAATAAACTTCACAAAATAAAAATACATAGACAATAAATACATAATATTGTGTTAACTGCTACATACTTCTGGTAAAAATATGTGACTCAAAATATTATAGTATATTAAAAAGTATATTAAATCTCATATGAAAACAGAATCAGTGCATGAGTAATATGAACCTAAAGCTAATTAGCTAATTAGTTGCACATAAATCTGAAAAAGCACCAGAACAAACAGCCATTTTTCTTGCAAACATTGGGAAGCTCTATGGTACTGAGGATTCTATCAATTTGTAGTAATAAAGCAGAAATTATCTTCAGTTTTCATAGTGTATATATATGTGTGTGTGTACTATTTATATACTGTACTACTGTACAGTGTAAGCTTCTATCGCTCTTTTGTCCACCATTTATTGCATGATTGTTGTGGTGAACTACTCATAAGGTCCACAACACAAGCTGGGATCCCGCCCCAAGCTGAGGAGAGGCAGTAACCTTGAATCGCCTGTACGTGGGTGGGATTCCTAGTTTGTGTATAATCCAACCCTAGCTTTGCTCAAAGCTGTTTGATATAGCAGGAATATGCTTAAGGGAAGCCATGTTTTATATGGTTCTGGATTGCAAGAGCGAATCCTTTGTGGGCACATTTGCATGTCCCTCCCAAGGTTCCCAGAATGCAGTGTAATAACTGTGTTTCTCGGAATTTCGGGCATGAAACAAGTTTTTTTAACTTGTTTTAGACATTCAAATGTGAACACAAATGTACTATTTATTTACTATACCTACAGTATATAAATACAGGAATACCTTGTTTATCGCTGTAGATAGATTCCAGGCAATAGGAGTGTTAAGCGAAACAGCTCTAAACGGAGCAGTTTAACATGGGGAAGATAAGGACAGGGGAATTCATGAAAAAATACACAATTTAAATTAAAATTTAAACTTTTTGGGTTTTATATGAACGTCAAAGAAACAGCAAACATAACACTAACACAAATTGAACATTAGCAGAAATATACATTTTAAATTATTGATGTTATAGCTTCTGGCTCATCCTGGATTCTGTTTTCTTTCGAGAAAAAAAAGTGTTATAGCGAATCAGAGCGTTAAAAGGAAAAAACAGCTTTACAGCGAGGAAGTACTATAGAGAATCAGAGCATTAAAAGGGGTCCGGCAGGAAAAACAGTGTTACAGCGAGGAAGTACTATAGAGAATCAGAGCATTAAAAGGGGTCCGGCAGGAAAAACAGCTCTATAGCTGAACAGTTCTTAGCGGGATATACCTGTGTGTGTATATATATATATATATATATATATATATATATATATATATATACCGTATTTTTCGCCGTATAAGACGCACTTTTTCTTCCCCAAAACTGGGGGAGGAAAGTTGGTGCGTCTTATACGGCGAATATACCTTTTCAAACTGCCTCTGTCCTCTTGATCTCACCCCAGCGCTTCCTACCAGCATCGCGTCGGCCGGTGCGTCCTAGTGACGTCACACACGCAACGCTGCAGTACACGAGGAGTGCTGGTAGGAAGCGCTGGGGTGAGATCAAGATGGCAGAGATCAGAAGGAAGGTGAGGATCAGGAGGGTCAAGGGCTCCCAAATGCTGCAGTATATGTATGTATGTATGTATGTATGTGTATGTGTGCATATGTGTGTGTGTGTGTGTATGTATGTATGTGTGTGTATGTGTATGTGTGCATGTATGTGTGTGTATGTATATTTATGTGTGTATGTATATGTATCTATATATATATATATATATATATATATATATATATATATATATATGTATATTTACGTGTGTATGTATATGTATGTATGTGTATCTATATATATATATATATATATGTATATATATATATATATATATATATATATATTTGTGTGTAATGTAGGTGTGTAAAGTGTATTTGTGTTTGATTCAGATTTTTTTTTCTTCTTGTTTTCCTCCTCTAAAAACTAGGTGCGTCTTATCTGCCGGTGCGTCTTATAGGGCGAAAAATACGGTATATACTAACGACTTGCCCGTCAAAAAATGACTGTCAATAAATGAAAGTGTTGTAATGCTGTTTGCCACACAATGTGAGTGTACTGTGTGCCTCAACTATATAGACCCCTCTAACACACTAATGAACGCATGTAATAACACTATAAGTGCCATGAGGGTCATCCAGGACCCTCATGACCCAAAGTGTAAGCACTACACCATTTCAACCCGGTCACTTATGGGGACCAGACCCTCATAAGCCTATTTAACCCCATCAGTCCCATAAGGGTATTTTATGACCATTATGAGCCGATAACAACCCAACATTAACCACATAAGTGCCATGACGGTCCTCAAGGACCATCATGACACTAAGTATAAACACTACACTGCACTATACCCCCCCAATAAAACATTAAATATCAACTAAACACCCTCTACACTAACCTATTAACACCTACACTCCCTACCTACCTAACCCCTAATAACCCCCTCCCCACCACTGTAATTACAGAAATAAAAAAAACTGACGTCATCAAAAATTAAAAATCTACATTACATAAAATAAAAAAAACTAAAATCACCAAAAATAAAAAATGTACATTACAGAAAAAAAACCTAAGTCACAAAAAATAAAAAAGGAACATTACAGAAAATAAAAAATACATTACAACCCCCCCCCACTACAGAAAAAAAGAAATGACACACCTGAAAAGGAAATACATATAATACATACAATATACATACAATATAATACAATATAATATAATACAATACAATATAATACAATACAATTAAATACAATACAATACACCTCTATCTAATATACATCCCCCTATCTAATATACATCCCCTATCTAATATACATCCCCCATATCTAATATACAATACTATCTATCTAATATACATCCCCCTATCTAATATACATCCCCCATATCTAATATACAATACTATCTATCTAATATACATCCCCTTATCTATCTAATATACAATAAATACTATCTATGTACTATACATCCCCCTATCTATCTAATATACAGTACATGCTATCTCTATATAGCAACCCTAATTCTAAGCTACAATAAAATAATTAAGATCACTTACCTTTGAGATGTTTCTTCAGATCACCAACCTATGGTAAAAAAGATTTAAAAATAATACAACACGTTTACATAAAATAACTAAACATTCTAAATATTCTAAATATTATACTCACCTTTCCAGCATGTCCCGTTCCAGCATGTCATGTCCTCCATCTTTGCTTCTGTGGGGCGGGCCCTGTTAAAAAAAAAACATTACATTAGCACACATACATAAACATGAAACCAAGTAAAATAAACACAATCTACATTGTACTTACCTTCCCGCGGTGTCTCCGGCCTCCTCGTGTTCTGCCTCGGAAGCATCTGCGCTCTTTAAAAAAAAAAAAAAAACGACACACATACGCCCTGGCAGATGTCTCCGACGCTAATGAGCTTCCTACGGAGTGTTCCAGAACAAAATTGGCAATGGCGGCTTCTGATTGGCTGAAAACGCTGTTTATCAAATTCAGCCAATGAGAAGACGCCAATTGTGAACCAATGAGAAAGCGATACACCCCAAAATCCTACGCTGATTGGATAACGCACCTGTCAATCTTTATTTGAACCAATCCGAAGGCTTTATTGCCATAAAGCCAATCACAATGGGATACACCCCTACGTACTGATTGGTGAAGACATCTATGCCTTCCCATTGTCTGTAATACTGATTGTCATTGACAATAGCCAATGAGAAGGCGCAAATCCTTCACCAATCAGTACGTGGGGGTGTATTCCATTGTGATTGGCTATTGTCAGTGCAACCAATCAGAATGTGCAGATGCCTCCAGCCAATCACCCTGTGGGGGTGTATTCCATTGTGATTGGCTGAAGGCATCTGCGCATTTCAACCAATCAGAAGGCGCCATTGCCTATTTTCCTCCGGAAAAGTCTCCGGGAGCCTCATTAGCATCGGGGATGTCCGTGAGTGCGGACATGAGTATTTTTTTTTTTTTTACATGGCGTGGCAGAAGAGGAGCAGGAGGCCGGAGACATCGCAGGGAGGTAAGTACAATGTAGATTATGTTTATTTTATTTTGTTTTTATGTTTAT
Source organism: Discoglossus pictus (assembly GCA_027410445.1). Classification (NCBI taxonomy): domain Eukaryota; kingdom Metazoa; phylum Chordata; class Amphibia; order Anura; family Alytidae; genus Discoglossus; species Discoglossus pictus. The sequence goes on from CM050164.1 coordinate 19,643,165, forward strand.
GTATGTGTATTAATGTTATGTTTTTTTTAACAGGTGCCGCAACGGAGAAGGGTAAAAGAATAAGGACGGGACATTCCGGAAAGGTGAGTATAATATTTAGAATGTTTAGAATGTTTAGTATTTACTGTAAACGTGTTGCACTAATTTAATTTTTTTTTTCCCTAGGTGCCTGATCTGAATGGACATCTGCAAAGGTAAGTGGTCTTAATTTTTTTTTTTAGCTTAGAATTAGATTATTTTATATATAGATAGCATTTATTGTATGTTAGCTAGGGGTATGTGTTTTATATAGATAGCATAGCATGTATTGTATATTAGATTGTGGTATTTATTTAGATAGATTGGGGGATGTATATTAGATAGATAGGATGTATTGTATATTAGATAGGGGTGTATTATATTGTATGTATTTGTATTGTATTGTATTGTATTATATTGTATGTATTATATTGTATGTATTGTATTGTATGTATTGTATTGTATGTATTATATGTATTTCCTTTCCAGGTGTGTATTTTTTTTTTCTGTAGTGGGGGGGGGGGGGGGGGGTTGTAATGTGTTTTTTTACTTTCTGTAATGTCCTTTTTTATTTTTTGTGACTTAGGTTTTTTTATTTTCTGTAATGTACATTTTTTATTTTTTGTGACGTAGGTTTTTTATTTTATGTTATATAGATTTTTTATTTTTTGTGACTTTGGGCTTTTTCTATTTTCTGTAATTAGAGTAGTGGGGGTTATTAGGGGGTAGGTAGTGTAGGTAGTGTAGGTGTTAATAGGTTAGTGTAGAGGATGTTTAGTTGATATTTAATGTTTTATTGACCCCCATGAGTGACAGGGTTAATGAAGGGCTTATGGGGGTCTATATTGACCCCCATGAGTGACAGCATTAATTAGGGGTTTATGGGGGTCTGTATTGACCCCCATGAGTGAGGGGGTTAATTAAGTGCTTATGGGGGTTTGAATTGACCCCATGAGTGACAGGGTGATAGTGTATATTTGTTTTCTTTTATATCGGGTCCTTTAAGGACCTTTGCGGTCCTTTAAGGACCCGTAACACGGGAATTTTGAATTTTCATTGCAGCGGGGGTCCCCGATCTCGTGCGATCGGGACCCCCACTGCGATGGTTAATGTGGGGTTAATGCAGGTCTCCGAGCTTATCTCGGCTCCCATGGGGTTAATGCGGGTTTCCGAGCTTATCTCGGATCCCTTCTTGGGTAAGTTGTACGTGGCTGGGCTTTGAGCCTCGTTTTCGTTTTTTTCGGCGGCCATTTTTTCTCTCGCTTAGGGGATTTTCGTGTGTCTGAACTCGGGAATTTGGACTTAAATGGAGGTGTAACTTCACTTTCAGAGGTCCTGGATGCCCCCCCTTGCTATGGGTAAGCTTTTTATGTATTTTTTGTGAGTATTTAGTGTGTTTTGACTGTTTTTAGGTGCGCTTTATGGTCGTACTTTTTCGTGCGTGTGGGTGTTTGTTCCGTTAAGGTTGGTTCCGAGGTCGCATGTGTGTGTGCAGTCCTGGGCTTTGAGCCTCGTTTTTGGGTTTTTTCGGCGGCCATTTTTTCTCTTACTTAGGGGATTTTCGTGTGTCTGAACTCGGGAATTTAGACTTAAATGGAGGTGTAACTTCACTTTCAGAGGTCCTGGATGCCCCCCCCCCCCTTGCTATGGGTAAGCTTTTTATGTATTTTTTGTGAGTATTTGGTGTGTTTTTAGGTGCGCGCAGTTCGGCCGTTATGACCGTGTGGGTGTTGGTTACGTTAAGGTCGGTTCCGAGGTTGTTGTTTTTTCTAAGTCGTGCGTGTGTTTTTAACCGCGTGTGAGGCGCCTTTGAGCCTCCATCTCCGCAAATGCGGACAAACACAGCTGACGTTGGAGCCTCCACCTTCCGCAAATGCGAGGGATGCAATTCTTGCGAGCTCGCTTTGCGAGCTCGCAAAGCGTGACGACGAATCGTAGTTTGACAACTATTATATGTGATATATATATATATATATATATTTTTTTTTTTTTTGCCTGATCTCTTTACTATTACCTGCCCATCTTGGGTAACCCCACATGGTATAGCTCACAGCTTCATTAAGGTACACAAGCCTCTTTACCATGACAAGGTATTGATTCTGATAACATTGCAGTTCTTTATTTTACAATCCTTTTCATGGGATCACCCGTGGTTTGTGGGACCAGAGTAGAGAAACACTGTCCTAAATATTAGTAGACTTAAAAAGAGAAAACCTAATCTTCTAAGTATTGTGGGTAAAATGTGACCTAGAAGCCAGTGTTCTGTTATTCACACATATAATGGTTGCAACCTCAGAACGGTCTTATTGCGAAAGGTTCTGGTGCAACGGTGGGGAAACTCTAAGGCTACTGAGAACTACATATTGCCTTTGGTTTGCAGGCTCCTATAATACACCAGAAAGTTCAAAGCAGAGTGCTGCTTCTACTTGACTCCAGTGGTTTTCTGAAGCATACTCAGCATATTACCTTTTTTTTACTTACTTATTTTTAACTTTTTTTTTTTATTGGTTAAACAGGGAAATAGTTGTCTCTAATGGTATAACAATGATAAAAAAATATACCTAAAACACACTTGCAAAGATTCAATGACGCACCATCGCAATATAAATAAATGTTGGCTCGTTCTTATCCAGCTGCCACTGATATCAGAGTCCGTCTCACTCTCTTTTTGAATGTCTCCAAAAATTGTTAGCAGGAGTGGACAGCTGTCACAAATTAGAACTACAGAAAAGCCGCCACTGTAAAAACAAATCTAAATTAACTTATGGAGCTCCCTTGCCTTATATACTATTGGTATGGATTCTGATTGGTTCAAATAGTTGTCTACAATATTTCAGTCAACCAGAATCCAGTATTTGAATTGCTTTGGACCCATTTTTGATTGGTTAAAAGTATAACCAATCAGAATGCAAATATGAGCATTCCGATTGGTTAGGTTTGAGCTACAGTTTCATATTAAAAAGTCACCATTAAAATAAATGATTTGTTGGCAGGGCTTTGTAATCTGAAGATTTATTCCTGAAGGCACTTGGTAAAAGCAGTAAATTGAACAAATCAAGCAGGCTGTCTGTTTAACTCCTTAGCAACAGCAAGTAGGTCGCCAAAGTTCTCTATACTTCAGAAATTTAGACTGTAAGCAATGTTGTGTTCTATGATCTATAGATACTTAATGATGATAAACAGTATAGTACAGGAAAAAAAAAATAGAAATGTGAACCTACTAGGAAAAAATATGCTAAACTCAATCAACAGGTACTTTTTATAGCACTTCACTAATGTGATCAACTCTTTGCTAGAGAGATAACCTTCCTAAAACTCCTTGGGCCCGATTCAATTGCCCAATTCGTAAACGTATGCACACTTAAAATCACTCTTAATATCGTTACATATTCAGCAAATATTACTTATTGGCACTAATGAATTCTTGAGCCAATAGAGTGCATATAAACATCTATAAAAAGCAAAATGTATGAGTTCAAGGCATTTGCAAGTAGCTAATAGAATATGGCCCCTTGTGTCCGAGATTCTCATAAGTCAAAATTAGAACCATAGAATGCAATTATTGTCCCTCCCCCGAACTACCCACCCCTGCAATCAGGCCGCTCCCCCTCTGTCCCTGGACTAGATATGCCTACTTCTATGGGCACCCTGCCAACACCCACCTCCTCGACTTCACTATCCTCCTCTCCTCCGCTCTCCACCTCCTCCACTCTCCTCCTCCTCCACTCTTCACCTCCTCCTACACCTCCTCTCCTCTGCCACTCCTCACCTCCCCACGTCCTCTTCACCTCCACCACTCCTCACCTCCTCCTCCTCTTCTCCACCACTCCCCAGGGCCACCTTTCTCTCCTCTTTGTCTCTCGTCCTCCCCGCCTCTCCACCCCTCTCCCCTCCTCTCTCCTCCATCCATTTAACTCCCCAAAATAATATAACAATAAATAAAAATAAGTGTTACTGTATATATGATGTGGGAAAAAATGTGTGTTTTATGTGTATTTATTAACTGTTAGGGGATAGGATGTGGGGGATGGGATTTGGGTGTGTGTATGGAGTGAACTATTTCTATTATGTGTAATCTTTAAATATGTGTAATCAAAGATTAAGTGTAAAATCGTAATTACATGAATACAGAATAATAAAATAGGAAGATACTGCTCTCAAAACTCTCCTACTGTCTCTCTCCCTCTGCTGAAACCACCAACTCCGGGACCTGCATGCTACTTCGTCAGTATCTACATCACAGTCAACGCATGGGCGGGTGGAACGCAACTTTATAATCTCTCTCTGTCACCTTTGGCACTCCTTGCGAGCCCTGCCATGATCCCGCCACCTTTGGTGCTCATTGTGAGCCTCTCCGCACTCTCTAACCTCTGTGTCTGTTTTCCCCCTCTCCCTGCCCTGTGTTTTTTCCCCCTTTTTTTCTTCCCCTGTGTCTCTTTTCCCCCTCTCTCACCCCTATGTCTCTTTCCACTCTCTCCCCCTCTCCCTCCCCTGTGTCTTTCTCCCTGATAAAGTCTTGCAGGCCTCGCAATGCATTACTGTCTTTGGCCTTGTTTTGAGCCTTTTTCCAAACAATTACAGGTTTACGGCCGCCATTTGCTCGCTTAGCCGATTTTCGATCTCCAAAAAACGCCAACTAAACCTCAAGTTAGCTTGCAACCTCAATTACAGGCTCCCTGCCTCTCCCCATGTGTGGGGAGGTAAGGTTGTAAGTTATTGTTTAAAGTGTTTGGCGTTTTTTGTTGGTCTTCTGAGTTACAGCTTGAAAAAAATGGCGGTCATTAAAGTCGTATTTTTTTTAAAGTGTTGTGTGCCGCGCACTCATCGTGTGCCTGAAGGCGCTCATTGCCAGCCTTTTTTCAAAGTCTTGCAAGCCTCACGATGAGTGGGCATTTTCAAAATCTTGCGGGCCTCGCACCTGCAATGAGCGTTCATTGCAGCAGTCGTGCGGCAAGTCCGTAACTTTTATTTATAATTGAAAATTTTTATTATCACACATGTCATAGGTAGCTGTATCGATTTCAGACTCGCAGGTCTGCAACATTTACAACATTGTTATTTGACATGATTCCAACCTTTATTGACATACAACACTGTGATAACTTTCCTCTCCTTTTCCCTTTTCTGATACTTATATGTCTTCCCCTGATGTTAAACAAGTTAGCAGGTGTGCCCTAGCGGGCTTTGTGTGTGGGAATATAAAAGTAGTTTGAGTATAATGTATTCAGTTCATTAAATTTATAGATCTCCTTCTTGTTCACGTAATTGTGCTGTCTGCATTTGCTACCATATAAGTTTACCAACATAACTAAAATACAAAACAAAACCTGTACCTCTTGTTTTACTAGATTTTGCACTCCGACCGTGGTTCACGGTCTTATCTTCAATCTTGACGTCTCCCCCGGTGTGGAAGTGGCTGCCCCGATCCCTGCGTCCAATCACCTCTTTCCTGCTAGCACGGGGTTGCGTGTTGAGACCTATTCCATGTCCCCCAAATTTTATGAAAAGTTATTAGTGTGTTGTTTAGCGAGTGTGTCATCTTTTCGTAAATTTGTATGTAATTCAGTTTCCGATTTACGATTTCTGCTATGCTCAGAGTCGGCTTCAACCACTTTTGGGCTAAATGGCATTTGGCTGCTAGCATAACATTGAATCCACTCGTTTTGGTATTTAGACAACTTGGCGTTTGGTATTCCCAGCAAGCATCTATCAATCATGGGGCGTAAGTCTACTTCCAATGTGTCTGAAATTAGGCCGGTGACTTGACTCCACATGGTCTTTGCAACCTGGTAATCCCACCATATGTGTTGGAATGATCCCACCTCTTGGCAACCTCTAAAGCAGTTTTGGGGCGCTGCCGGGTTCATTTTGTGTAACTTGTCAGGGGTGTAGTATGCCCTGTAAAAGACTTTGGTCGCTGTTTCCGTGTGGCTAAAGTATAAGGAACCCCTGGTCAGTCTTGCACTAATTTTGTTTCATGCTTTGCAGTCCCAAACTACCCCCAACTCTCTTTCCCATTGGAGGACATTATTCGGTTTGTGCTCACCTCCAATTTTGTTTACTTCTGTGTAAATTGTTTTAAGTATGCCTCTGGTCAGAGGTGCTTTACGGCACACCTTTGTGAGCCATGTTGTTTGTGGCATTCCATTCTCCCTAATTAGGGACGAGATAGCATGTCGTATTTTATTATAGTGGAAATACTCTCGGATGGGTAGTTCATATTTCTCGATAAATTGCTCTGTTGTCAGAAGACTATTTCCTTCTATCCAACCCTCTAACCTGTCTAGTTTACCGAGTCGTCCACCAGCTCAGTGAGTCAGTGCAAATAACCTCCACGCCATTTAAACAATTGATCGTGGGTGTTAGGGCGCTGATCGCTGGTTTCAAGTGGTGTCTGGACGAGGTCCTTTCCCACTCTCCCAGTCCTAATTTGATCATCAGGTTGTTATCTCCTAGCTTGTGAGGTACTACGCTATGAGTTATCCAGGACAGACTGTCCAATTTCAAAGGCCTCATCTGGAGGTTCTCTATAAATACCCACAGGGGTTGATGAGTGATGAAGTGTGCTTGCGGGATGAAGGATATTTGGGCCGCGTTGTAGTACTGCCAAAAGTTTGGGCAACCCATGCCTCCCAGAGTTTTGTGTGCATACATGTTTTTTTTGTTAATTCGGGGTCTTTTATATCCCCATATAAATCTAAAGGTATCTCTTTGGAACATGTCAAGTTCTCTTTTATTAATGGGAATGGGGAGCGTCCTGAAGTAATACAGGATTCTTGGTAGGATATTCATTTTAATGGCGTTCAGTCGCCCTAACCAAGAAAGTTTATATTTATGCCACTTGTTCAAATCTAGTCTTAGTTCCCGGTTCAGGGGGATATAGTTCGCCCCATATATGTTTTCTATTTCCGGTGTTAACTTAACTCCTAGGTATTTGGGGTGTTTTGGGGGCCATGTTAATGGGAACTTGTCCTTAAGCTGCTTAATTTGTTGCTGGGGGAGTCTAGAGCCCATTGCTTCCGTCATATCTACGTTAATTTTTAATCCTGAGATGCCCCCAAACGTTTCCAACAGGGCCAGGAGGGCGGGTATGGAGCTAAGGGGGTCTTTGAGGGTGCACACGATGTCGTCCGCAAAGAGGCAGCACTTAAAGTTGTGCAAACCCACCCCTACTCCCTTAATAGCTGTACTGCTCCTGATGGCTTGTGCCAGGGGTTCCACTGTTAATGCGAAGAGAAGCGGTGAAAGTGGGAAACCCTGTCTTGTGCCTCTACTTATCCAAATGGGAGTCCCCCTGTCACCCGGTAAGTTGACATTCGCTATGGGGTCTTTGTAAAGTGTGTTGATAAGGTTAGTGAATTTCCCCGCAAACCCAAATTTCGAAAGGGTGGTTAGGAGAAACGGCCACTCGATCGAGTCGAACGCTTTTTCTAGATCTATGCTTAGGGTGTAACTTTTAAAATAGCATTATCGACAAACTTGCAATTACGACAACCATTATATGTGATCTCATAGAAGAGATTGTTAAAATTAAATACTATCATGCAGTTTAGAAAAATTAATGTAAAGTGGGACAGGGTAATATTGTTTACCCCTATTATCCTGACCTATTGCATGAAACAATGGGGCAGGCTAAATTTCAACAGAATTTTGTTTTTATTAATTATTATTCAAATTATCTTTCATTAAAAAAAAAAATAGGCAAAAAAAAAATGCATGTCATGATTTATATTTTAGCACCAATTACAAAGTATTTTTGAAACCCGCTATGTTCAGTTTTTATGAAGTTAAGTCTTGACCTTCACCACATTTTCCCATGTCCTTACAACGAGATGAGAGCAATATACTCAAAAAATACTCACCACAAACATACCACACATAAGCTACTTTCATTTTTAGCTTTCATTTTATTATTATTAATACTAGCGAATTGCCCGTCAAAAAATGACGGCAATGAAATTGTAAGGTAGCTAATGCTGTTTAGTGTGTAATAATGAAATATATAATACATTAATAAATGAATATACTTTACCTATTTTAAAGCATTGTGTGGAAGAGCTGTGAATGTGTTTTGATGTTGCTGTAGCATTAGTGGTGTGGATCTGCTGTGTAAGCGTGCTGAATGTGTGCAGTGTAACACTGTGCGTGCGCGAGCCCAAACCGTTGTCGTGTACTTCCGCATTGGCGTAAAATGGCGAGTAATGTGTGTTATACGTTTGTATCGGAATATCCGTAGGTGTTTTTTGGTGTTTTGCGAGTTTCTTGTGGTGTTTTGCGAGTTTAGAGTGCTGTAGCCTCGTTTTCGTTTTGTTCGGCGGCCATTTTTTCTCTCGCTTCGATTTTTTTTTAGTCTCTAAACTGTTTTATTTCGAGTAAAATCGAGGTGTAAGTTGTATTTTTGAGGTGCTGGGTGCTCCCTCTTGGTGTAGGTAAGTTTTTTATGTATGTGGTGTGTGTATGTATTGTGTTTTACATTTTGTAATGTTCGCGAGTTGCGTCCGAGTGTTGCGAGTCCGTAATGTGTGTGAACGTGTGTCGTATGTTGTTTGCGAGTGTCGTAATGTGTGTGTCGTACTGTTTGGGTTGCGACGTGAAGTTTGCGAGGGTCGCAGTTGCTGGCATGGAGCGCCTTCGGCGCTCCATGCCAGCAACTGCGGCCCTCGCTTTGCGAGGTCCTCAGGTGCTGGCATGGAGCGCCTATGGCGCTCCATGCCAGCAACTGAGGCCCTCGCAAAGCGAGGGTCCTCAGTTGCTGGCAAAGAGCGCCTTCGGCGCTCCTTGCAGCAACTGAGACCCTTGGGCAGTGCCCTCGCAAAGCGAGGGCCTCGGCTCGCTGTGCGAGCCCGCAGCGTTAGCAACAACTCGTACGCTCACAACTATATATGTGATTATATAGACTAGCGAATTGCCCGTCAAAAAATGCTGACAATGAAATTGTAAGTGAGCTAAGGGTGTTTGGTGTATATAATGTGGCTGATGTAGCGTCGTTCGTTTTCTATGTCGTGCAAGTTTTTCGTAATATTCGTTTTCTATGTTGTGCGAGTTTTTCGGAATATCCGTAGCTGTTTGGTGGTGTTTTGCGTGTTTATGGTAGTGTTTTGCGTGTTTAGGGACCTTTAGCCTCGTTTTCGTTTTGCTTGGCGGACATTTTTTCTCTCGCTTAGGTGATTTTCAGGTCTCTAAACTCCGAAATTTGTGGTTAAATGGAGATGTAACTTCTCTTGCAGAGGTCCTCGGTGCCCCCCCTTGCTGTGAGTAACCTTTTTATGTCTTTGTTGTGTTTGTAATGTTTTTGGGGTTGCGCGGGTTGTGTCCTTGTTTTCTAATCTCGTAGGTGTTTTTCGACAAATACAGTGTTTGGTAGTGTTTTGCATCTTTAGACTGCTGTAGCCTCGTTTTCGTTTTTTTCGGCGGTCATTTTTTCTCTCGCTTAGAGAATTTTTTAGTGTCTACATTTTTTAAATTTGAGTTAAATTGAGGTGTAACTTTAGTTTTCGAGGTCCTGGATGCTCCCTCTTCCTGTAAGTAAGCTTTTTATGTATTTGTTGTGTGTATTTGTTGTATTTTTCATGTTTTGATGTGCGCGTGTTGCGGTCGTTTTTTTTGCGAGGTCGTAATGGGTCATGACGTGTCTCGTATTTTGTTTGCGTTACGTCGTAAATTTTGCGAGGGTTGCAGTTGCTGGCAAGGAGCGCCTTCGGCGCTCCTTGCCAGCAACTGCGACCCTCGCTTTGCGAGCCAGCAAGCGTTAGCAACAACTCGTATGCTCACAACTATATATGTGATGGTTTAAATAGTATGTAGAAAGAGTGTCTCATGTCTCCTACATCAAGTGGAGTGCTGAAACGCAATATGGTTGGAATGGACATAATTTTGGCTTTTTAACTACACCTATCTTAATTTATTTCATCCAAAATTTCTCATGCCTCCTACATCAACAGGCCACAAACGGCTTGCCTCGCAAACCGTCACCAACATCGTAAAAACCGTTAGTGTAGTGGTGTACTTCCGCATTGGCGTAAAATGCCGGGTTATCTGTGGTATGCGTCTTTGCGGATTATACGTAGGTGCTTCGTGGTGTTTTTCAAGTTTCGTGTGGTATTTTGCGAGTGTGTTGTGGTGTTTTCCGTGTTGAGAGTGCTGAAGCCTCGTTTTCGTTTTGTTCGTCTGGCATTTTTTCTCTCGCTTAGCGATTTTATTAGTGTCTAAAGTGTTTTATTTTTATTTAAATGAAGGTGTCACTTGGTTTTTTGAGGTGCTGGATGGTTCCTCTTGCTGGAGGTAAGCTTTTTATGTGTGTGTTGTGTGTATTTATTGTGTTTTAAATGTTTGTATGTAGGCGTGTTGCGTCCGATGTTTGCGAGGTCGTAATGTCTGGTAACGTGTCTCGTATGGTGTTTGCGTGTGTAGCCTCATTTTCGTTTTGTTCGGCGGCCATTTTTTCTGTCGCTTAGCAAATTGTTTAGTGTCTAAACTCTTTTATTTTGAGTGAAATGAAGGTGTAAGTTGCATTTTTGAGGTCCTGGATGCTTCCTCTTGCTGTAGGTAAGCTTTTTCTGTATGTGCTGTGTGTATGTATTGTGTTTTGAATTTTGTAATGTTCGCGAGTTGCGCCCGAGTGTTGCAAGGCCGTAATGTGTGTTAATGTGTGTCGTATGTTGTTTGCGTTGCTCGTCAAATTTAGCGAGTGTCGTAATTGGTGTGTCGTGTTGTTTGCGTTGCGACGTGAAGTTTGCGAGGGTCGCAGTTGCTGGCATGGAGCGCCTTTGGCGCTCCATGCCAGCAACTGAGGCCCTCGCCCACTGCCCTCGCTTTGCGAGGGCCGCGGCTCGCTACGCGTTAGCAACAACAAGCGTTAGCAACAACTTGCATGCTCACAACTATACATGTGATGGTTTAAATAGTATGTAGAAAGAGTGTCTCATGTCTCCTACATCAAGTGGAGTGCTGAAACGCAATATGGTTGGAATGGACATAATTTTGGCTTCTTAACTACACCTATCTTAATTTATTTCATCCAAAATTTCTCATGCCTCCTACATCAACAGGCCACAAATGGCTTGCTCGCAAAGCGTCACCAACATCGTAAGCGTTCCCAACACTAACTATATTAGTTACTAGAATATTGCCTAAACTCTGTAATTTGGACTTAAATGGAGGTGTAACTTCACTTGCAGAGGTCCTGGGTGCCCCCCCCCCCCCCCCCCCCTTGCTGTGGGTAACCTTTTTATGTGTTTGTTGTGTGTATGTATTGTGTTTCTAATGTTTTCAGGTTCGCGCGGGTCGGCCGTTAAAGTCGTATCTTTACGAGGTCGTACAGTTTTTTTGTCCAAGTCCCATGTCTCGTATTTGTTTGTCGTAAGTCCGTAAATGTTGCGATGTACGCAGTTGCTGGCAAGGAGCGCCTTCGGCAGCCCTCACTTCGCGAGCAACAAGTTAGCAACAACCCGCTTGCTCACAACTATATATGTGGCTAGCGAATTGCCCGTCAAAAAATGACGCCAATGAAATTGTAAGTGAGCTAATGTTTGGTGTATATAATGTGGCTGATTTAGAGTCCTTTGTTTTCTATGTTGTGCGACTTTTTCGGAATATCAGTAGCTGTTTGGTGGTGTTTTGCTTGTTTATGGTGGTGTTTTGCGTGTTTAGGGACCTTTAGCCTCGTTTTCGTTTTGTTCGGCAGACATTTTTTCGCTCGCTTAGGTGATTTTCAGCTTTTTAAACTCAGTTTTTTGGACTTAAATGGACGTGTAACTTCACTTTTCGAGGTGCTGGATGCCCCCCCTTGCTGTAAGTAAGCTTTTTATGTGTTTGTTGTGTTTATTTATTATGTTTCTCATGTTTTCATGTGCGCCGTTTTCGGACGTTTTTTGCGTGTTCGGAATGGGTCGTAGCGCGTCTTGTATTTTTTTCGAGGGCCGCAGGCTCGGTGTGCGAGCCTGCAAGCATGAGCAACGGCTTGCATGCTCACAACTATATATGTGATTATTATTATTATTACATGTATCAGTGCCTCCACATTTAACTGTTTCATAACTGTCGTCAAAATGTGCCCTACATGTTTAACACTGTTTGCTAAATTCATATCATATCAAGGAAAATATAAAAATGTATAGGATAGCCCTCTGGAAGACAGGACAGCAATGATGGCCACATCTCAGCAGAGGTAACTGGTCCTACCATTCTCTTTGTAAACTTGAGTCTAACAGTGTACCAAGGCAACAATTTCAATGCCATGAAGTAGATTCCCATGACTCCTTTTCTTAATGGCTACTCTGTAAGCATAGGTGTATTTTGGTTTTATGCTGCCCTATGCCATCCAGATGTGTGTGTTCTTCCATGTCGCAGTTGCATCTCCTCCTTTCCTCGTTCTGTATTTCAAAAAAATACATTTGTGTGTTTATGTATATATGGTATGTCAGTGTCAAGTACACTTACAGACAACATATCTACAGTATATATAAATAATTCTGTACATATAAAAACCTATTTTAATTAACTTCTTTGCATCTTGAGGTAACCTGCTGCTCACTGGCAACGTGTTGGCTTAGGCCTGGGCCACATGGACCTAGGGAGAAGTACACCACTACTGCTAATACCAAAGCTGCAACCACCATGTATGTTTCCAACACAACAGTAATGGAGGACATCACTGCTGCTCTACAAACATACTTCACAACATGTGAGCTACAAAGTGACTCCTACAACTTGGACAGCAACACAACTATACATGTATCTGGGGTATGACTTTCACCCACCAAGATACCAAGTGTATTTCAAAACATGCTACTAGACATGACCTCTGCATAGTCCATCTGGTACGGCTAACCTGCCTATAACAATAATGGATGAAACCCCAAGCCCCATAAATAATAGAGACTAGACACAAAATTGGGTCAAACAACTTTTTCTTTATCAAGCGGACATTGGCCATTTGATGCCTTGTCTTCATCTGGGAAACGCGGCTTGCACATCTGGTAGTTGGTGGTCTGTATATTGTTGGCACCGGGCTTGCAGGATCTTAAACATTACTTTGCTGGCATGTGAAATGAGTGCAGTTGCTGTGGAGCAAGATGTCTGGCTCCAGCTCATTGGACAAACTGTTAAGGTCATCACTACTGTTTTTCTTGAAGAGATCTCTTGACTTTCCCATTCTGTAATCTTCTTCTGATCTCTTGACTTTCCCATTCTGTAATCTTCTTCTATCTCTTTGCTCATTATACAATTTGTCCTTGTCTCTCCTTGATATCCTCTGGAATTCTGCATTCACTTGGACAAATCTTTTCCTAATCTCTGACCTGCTTAATTTTGTACTCCAAGGCCAAACTTGCCCGATATCCCAGATAACTTTTGGTTCCCTACTTTAGCATTCCAATCTCCTATGATGAAAGTAACATCTATTCATCTATAAGGTGTTGAATAGCCTAGTATAACTGGACACATTCAGCCTCTTCAGCATCCATGGTTAGAGCATGAACTTGTATCACTGTGATTCCTTGAATTTGAATTGAAATCATTCTGTAATTTACTGGGTTGTAACCAAACACTGTTTTGGCCACCCTTTCATTCATTGTGAGGGCTACTCCATTTCTTCTCAGGGATTCTTGACCACAGTAAAAGATCTGGTGGTTGTGTGATATGAAATGACCAATTCCAGTCCGTTTCATTTTACTAATTACCAGGACATCAATGTTTAACCTTGATATCTCATGTGTGACCACGTCCAGTTTGCCTTGGTTTATTGTTCTTGGTTTAACACTTCCACAGCACTGCATCCTCTTGTCTTTGGCCCAACCACTTCATTAGATCTGGTGCTATTCATACTCTTCCCCTGCTCTTCCCCATTAATGTGGTAGGCACTTTCTGATCTGATGGGCTCATGTTCCGGTGACATATTTTGTGTTTGTTTCTGCTTATCCATAAGGTTATCTTGGCAAAGATACTAGAATAGGTTGCCAGTTCCTTTTCCAGAGGACTGCAATTTGTCTGACTTCTGCTATGATCTGCCCATCTTGGGTGACCCTGCATGGTATACCTCACAGCTTTACTGAAGTACACAAGCCCTTCACCACTACAACATAATCATCCCGAAGGGGAAAAATAAATATTAAATACACTACACTAGAATTTTCCTGGTCTCCGATACCATTTTTCTAGCTGGCAATATATTGTCATGAACCCTGTGTTAGAAACGTAGTTTTTTGAGGTTGTTGAGTTTTCACATTAGAAAACCTTGAATTTGTTTCTGCTATGTTTTGCTGTCCTCTTTGCACCACATTTCAGGTTTATCTTCCTTTGATCACATTTTATGAGACTAAAACACCCGCATTTAAAGACACATTTCAGTCCCACATTTTCCATCATACTCTAAAAGAGTGTGTTTTGTGCATTACACAAATTATTTTATTTTGCATGAAAAATTACGTAGGGAAAATATCATAAAGTTAGTTTTTAAATAGAAAAACATAAAGTTTGATGCCTATGCTTAACCCTAAAGAAATCCATGATAGATTGGTTGAAGCTGTGCGTGTGATAGAGGGGCATTTACTTTTCTGGAGAGCAATACTTGCATTTCCTAATGCAAGCAGCCGGTTTCTGTGTCTGTAAGGGGAAAAAGGTTGATTGATGTTGATTTCACTCTGATCCAATTATCTAACAAAGGCACTTGACTTTTCCCTGTATTCTCCACCTCAACCCTCCCTTAACCGATCATATTCAACTGAATAATACAACTCTCAGAAAGTGATGCAACAAGGACACAATTATTCCTCTATTTGTAAACAGAGTCTTCACATTTTTGAATTTCCCCCCAAAATGCTTTTATGTCTATGTCCATAACATTAAGCAACAGAGAGACAGATGGAAAGCAATGTTTTTGTGCCCATTAACCTGATTTGGGAATTCAAACAAACTTGTTAAAAAATGTTGTCATATGCTCTTTAAATCACGTATGAATCCCCAGAAATGTTGCATTGTCTATTAATAATCTGTGTCTGATTAGCTAGAATGTATAATTACTGTATATAACAATATATTCCCAAGTTTATGTAACAGGTCAATAAAAGAGGAGAAGAAAATGCCTCTATCTCTCTTTCATACATTTTCTGTACTGCCGACTACTTATTTTTCATGGAAAAGGCGTATTGGCAATGCTGGAAATATTTATTTATTTTTCAAAATGCAGGAAAATTGTGAACTACAGTGTAATTTACTGCTGTAATAAATCCTTATACAGTGTTTGTTGTTTAGTTGTTCAGTCATGTCCGACTCTCTGTAACCTTATGGACCGCTGCACGCTAGGCAAATCTGTCTGCTGCTGACACTCTGAGCTCCATCAATGTTTGTTGCTTCAATTATCTCATCTATCCATCTCCGCCTCTGCCTCCCCCTTCTTCGCGTGCCATCAATCTTTCCCAGCATTAGAGACTTCTCTAGGGAATCCTGTCTCCTCATGATATGGCCAAAATAATTGAGCTTCAGCCTCATGATCAAACCTTCCAGTGAATAGTTTGCTTGCTTTCCTTGTAATCCAAGGGACTATAAACAGTTTTTGCCAACACCACAATTCAAAGGCGTCAATTCTCCTGCGCTCAGCCTTCTTTATGGTCCAGCACTCACATCCGTATGTTACTACTGGATATATCTTAGTTCTAGCTATGCAGACCTTTTGTTGATAATGTAATATCTTTACTTTTTACTAGCTTGTCCAAGCTTGCCATAGCTTTCCTCCCCAGAAGCAAATGTCTTTTAATTTCAAGGCTACAGTCACCATCTGAAGAGATTGTGGATACATGGCTGGATTACCCATTAGGCCAAGTAGGCAGCCGCCTAAGAGCGCTTCCCAGTCTGACTGACCCTTTATAAAGGTCGGTCATGTTGGATCCTTGATTAAAAAACTGTGTCCAGTTCAGGAGATGATATCTTCAAAATGATATCACCAAATGGGAAACAATTCAAATCTGCCAATCCTCATGGATAAAGAGAGCCTGACACTTTAAACAAACCATCCCCATAAATCACATTTTTAGACAGATTATTGAAGATTTATAAGCTGTTAAATAGTGATGTCGCGAACATAACATTTTTGGTTCGCAAACCGCCGCAAATGTTCGCGAACCGGCGAACATCGGCGAACCGCCATAGACTTCAATGGGCAGGCGAATTTTAAAACCCACAGGGACTCTTTCTGGCCACAATAGTGATGGGAAAGTTGTTTCAAAGGGACTAACACCTGGACTGTGGCATGCCGGAGGGGGATCCATGGCAAAACTCCCATGGAAAATTACATAGTTGATGCAGAGTCTGGTTTTAAGCCATAAAGGGCATAAATTACCTAACATTCCTAAATTGTTTGGAATAACGTGCTTTAAAACATCAGGTATGATGTTGTATCGATTAGGTAGTGTAAGGGTTAGGCCCGCTTCACAGTGACACAGTTTAACGCACCGCAAACAACCACAAACAGTCCATTTGCACAACCGCAAACTCCCCATTTGCACAAGGTTGGATACCAAGCTAGCCATGTCCCGTTCCTTGTCCTCACTGATGTCATTGAAGGTCTCTTCCTCCACCCAGCCACGTACAACACCAAGGGTCCCCGAAAGGTGACAACAAGCCCCCTGGGACGCCTGCTGTGTTTGGTCTTCCACCTCCTCAAAGCCACCTTCCTCCTCTGACTCCTCTTCTTCAGACTCCTCTCACTGCATTGCCTCTCTCTGCATTAGTATAAGGTGTGTTAAGTAGTACTACTCTTATCAGTTTAAAACCTGTTACAGCACATATCAGGGGGCGTGTATAAGGCCTGGATTTTTAGAACCAGGAGATGGAAAAAGATGCTTTGTTGGTCGTATCACTTCAATTTTGGGGCACGGCACGTGCAATCAAAGGTGCCACCAGATAGGAGTGGCGTGTTTGTAAGTACTACTCTTATCAGTTTAATACCTGTTACAGCACCTATCAGGGGGCGTGTATAAGGCCTGGATTTTTAGAACCGGGAGATGGAAAAAGAGGCTTTGTTGGTCGTATCACTTCAATTTTGGGGCACGGCACGTGCAGTCAAAGGTGCCACCAGATAGGAGTGGCGTGTTTGTAAGTACTACTCTTATCAGTTTAATACTTGTTACGTCACTTATCATGGGGCATGTATAAGGCCTGGATTTTTAGAACCAGGAGATGGAAAAAGATGCTTTGTTGGTCGTATCACTTCAATTTTGGGGCACGGCACGTGCAATCAAAGGTGCCACCAGATAGGAGTGGCGTGTTTGTAAGTACTACTCTTATCAGTTTAATACCTGTTACAGCACCTATCAGGGGGCGTGTATAAGGCCTGGATTTTTAGAACCGGGAGATGGAAAAAGAGGCTTTGTTGGTCGTATCACTTCAATTTTGGGGCACGGCACGTGCAGTCAAAGGTGCCACCAGATAGGAGTGGCGTGTTTGTAAGTACTACTCTTATCAGTTTAATACTTGTTACGTCACTTATCATGGGGCATGTATAAGGCCTGGATTTTTAGAACCAGGAGATGGAAAAAGATGCTTTGTTGGTCGTATCACTTCAATTTTGGGGCACGGCACGTGCAATCAAAGGTGCCACCAGATAGGAGTGGCGTGTTTGTAAGTACTACTCTTATCAGTTTAATACTTGTTAAGTCACCTATCATGGGGCGTGTATAAGGCCTGGATTTTTAGAACCAGGAGATGGAAAAAGATGCTTTGTTGGTCGTATCACTTCAATTTTGGGGCACGGCACATGCAGTCAAAGGTGCCACCAGATGGGAGTGGCGTGTTTGTAAGTACTACTCTTATCAGTTTAATACTTGTTACGTCACCTATCAGGGGGCGTGTATAAGGCCCGGATTTTTAGAACCAGGAGATGGAAAAAGATGCTGGGTCGGTCCTCCTACTGTCACAGGGCCGGGGGGCGCCCCCTCGTCGGGCTACCTGGTTGATCCTGCCTCAAAGATTAAGCCATGCACGTTTAAATACACACAGCCGGTACAGTGAAACTGCAAATTGCTCATTTAATCAGTTATAGACTGGTTCCTTTGATCGCTCCATCTGTTACTTTGATAACTGTCGGAATTAGAGAGCTGATACATGCCGACGAGCGCTGACTCCCCGGGATGCGTGCACTTATCAAAAATTAGGTATTGTTTCCTCTTCACTAAACGTGACACTAAAAGAAAACTCTTTTAAGACAATAATGAGGTGGTACCTTACACCAGCAAAACTCCATCTTCTGAACAAAACACACCCTGACACATGTTTTAGGGGCTGCACAGACACTGGTACACTGATTCACATGCTGTGGGAGTGTCCGAAAATAAGACCCATATGGACAGCAATACGACCTATTAGAAACACTTTTGGGGACAACAGTAACACAAAAGCCTGAGGAAGCTTTGCTAGGCCTTCCAATTACGGGGCTATTCAAATCAGAACAATGTTTAACAACACAGATATTTTTGGCCACGCGATGCTTAACACTGGAAACTTACCTCCCCTACTCACACTGAAGTACTTCACAAAATCAGGTTCATTCGGGCTATGAGCTCACTTTCAGCTGAAATTGATGAAAGATACCGTCGATGGGCCTCCTGCTGGGACTTATGGACTCTACGAGGTCCACAATAAGGTTTGTGTGAACTACTTTTATGGGTTGACCTGATGTTTGATCTATGGTTTCACCTTACTGTACCTCCTGGACACATGCCTGCTTTGAGGAATGTATATATGTTCAAGACCTTGTGTGACTTTATATATATGTTTTACATGGTCATGTGTTATTCTAACCAAAAAAGAAAAACTTTGAAAGAAACTTTTTGATATATCTTGTTGATACTTGAGAGATTTGTTATATGATTTGCTGAACTTACGATGTTATATTTGTTTATTCTTTCAATAAAAAAGTTAATTATAAAAAATAAAAAAATTAGGTATTGTTGACTCCGGCAATCGACAGAGCGCAGCTAGTGAGGAAACGTTAGCACCGTGCAAACATGGCCACCGCCATGTATCTGGAGCATTATCTGGACAGTATAGAAAACCTGCCGTGTGAGCTTCAAAGAAACTTTCAGCTTATGAGTGACTTGGATCAAAGAACAGAAGATAAAAAGAAAGAAATAGATAAGTTAGCTGCTGAGTACATTGCCACTGTACGTGACCTCTCACCTGAGCAGAGAGTGTAGCACCTTCAGCGAATACAGAATGCCTACAGCAAGTGCAAAGAATACAGTGATGATAAGGTGCAGCTGGCCATGCAGACCTATGAGATGGTGGATAAGCACATCCGGAGGCTGGATGCAGATCTTGCTCATTTTGAAGCTGACCTGCAGGATAAGCTTGAGGGAACAGAGTTTGACAGCCCAACAGGACGTGGAATAAAAAAGAATCGTGGTCAGAAAGAAAAGTGAGGATCTCGGGGCCGCAGGGTATCTGAAGAAGACACTGTGAAGAAAAAGAAACTAAAAGGAGGGCCGGTCTTTTCAGAGGCAGTACTGTCTGTCCATCCGTCAGACGTCCTGGATATGCCAGTGGATCCTAATGAGCCTACATACTGCCTGTGTCACCAAGTGTCCTATGGAGAAATGATTGGCTGTGACAACCCAGATTGCCCAATTGAATGGTTTCATTTTGCTTGTGTGGATCTCACCACAAAACCCAAAGGGAAATGGTTTTGTCCTCGCTGTACCCAGAAGCGGAAGAAATGATTGCTCTGTGTATAACTGTGGTGTCTTTACTACTTCCATGTGCATCAATTCTGTTTGTATCTTCCCTGTTATGTCCCCCCCCACTGGAAGGTTTTCATATTGGAGCACAAAGACAGCTGATTGTGCAGATCATCCAGTGCTGGTAGTAGAAACATCACTTCTAGTGGAGGACGGGTATTGCACTTTAGGAATGGTACTACAGTTCTTCAATCGCCTCACTCAATTTATTTCCTCCAATTCCCTACTTGACCCCTTCCAATCTGGTTTCCGGGCCCAACACTCTACAGAAACAGCCCTTACAAAAGTCACTTATGACTTGCTAACCGCCAAATCAAAGGGTCACTACTCTATTCTAATTCTCCTGGATCTCTCTGCTGCCTTCGATACAGTTGACCACCCTCTTCTAATCCAAACTCTCTGCTCTTTTGGAATCCAGGACACAGCTCTTTCATGGTTCACATCCTATCTTAAAGATCGTACATTTAGTGTCTCATTCTCTGGCACCTCTTCTTCACCTCTCCCTCTGTCTGTTGGCGTTCCCCAAGGTTCTGTCCTAGGCCCCCTCCTCTTCTCCATCTACACCTCCTCCCTTGGCACCCTTATAAAATCCTTTGGATTTCAGTATCATCTCTATGCAGATGATACTCAAATCTACCTCTCTGCACCCGATCTGTCCCCCTCTCTTTTAGCTCAAGTTTCCAATTGCCTCTCTAGCATATCCTCCTGGATGTCTACCCGTCAACTCAAACTCAACATGTCTAAGACTGAACTTCTAATCTTTCTACCCTCTACTACAGCTTCCACACCTCAAATATCTCTCACTGTTGACAACACCATCATCACTCCCACCTCCCAGTCCCGTTGTCTTGGGGTTCTACTGGATCCCGCCCTCTCTTTTATTCCTCACATCCAAGCAATAACAAAATCATGTCAGTTTCACCTAAAAAACATCTCCAAAATTTGTCATTATCTTACAGAAGACACAGCTAAAATTCTAATTCACCCTCTCATCATCTCTCGACTCGACTACTGCAATTCCCTCCTTGCTGGCCTCCCCATCTCTCGTCTGTCTCCCCTCCAATCCATAATAATCGCCTCTGCTAGACTCATCTTCAATACCAAACGATCAGTGTCTGCAGCTCCTCTCTGTCAATCACTCCACTGGCTTCCCATAGCTTCCCGAATCAAATTTAAAATCATGACCCTAACATATAAAGCCCTCAACAACAGTGCACCCCCTTATATCTCTGCTCTTGTTTCAAAATACTCTCCCAACCGGCCCCTTCGTTCTGCTAACGACCTTCTTCTTTCCTCCTCTCTCATCACCTCCTCTTACTCCCGTCTTCAAGACTTTTCTTGTGCTTCCCCATCTATTTGGAACTCATTGCTCCACTCCATTATATTATCTTCCTGCCTCAAAACCTTTAAGAAATTATTAAAAACACACCTGTTTAAAAAATCTTATCACCTTCAGCCTTAACATGTACAACTGAACACTCCACAGCTTAATAACACTCACACCCACAATCTACAGTACAACACACAGACCCCTCCACTTTACTGAACCAATTGCTTTCAATTGCATTTGTCACCCTCTTGTATCACACATAAACCCTTAGATTGTAAGTTTGCGAGTTTTCAATCTTGTGTCAGTGCCTTGGAAACAAGCTCTGTGTACATTTGATTTTATGCTCAAAAACAGGGCCCTCCATTCTTTACAAGGTGTTTAATTTGTTTCTGCTATGTACTCAACCCCTGTACAGCGCTATGGAATATGTTGGCGCAATATAAATAAAGATAATAATAATAATAATAATATGCCACATCCCATACACCCCATCCAAAGTTTATACATCAACCAAAGTTGCAAACATTTTTAATGCATTTCCTATTTGATTATGTTCAGTCTTTCTATTTGCTAATGCCCTTTTGAAAAGGCATTCATACGAAGGACCAAAAAAATAAACTAAAGCATATGATGTGGGTTAATTGCAATTATGCTGTTGATTCTTTCAAGAAAAAAAAAATCTGACAATTTTATGATCATTTTAAATCATTTTGAAATTGATGCATTTTGAATTCTTCATTGAGTCACTGTATCATGTTGGTTTAGCATGCTGAAGAATAGTAGATATGTATCTACATTTGTCAAGTAATAATCTTCAAGAAAGCACATTCTGGCTTCCTTTAAATAATCTTTTGTTCAAGACCAAATACATTCACACACACAACATATATGTCTGCATACATCTTATTTGCATGCACCATGTATTTTTTATTTAGTTTTCTGGTTCCTGTTTGTAAAACAGATAAACCCTTGTAAAAGTTTATTACACTATGTATCTGTTTTAGGACTACTGAATCAATAACCTATAGTAATATGTGGTTAGACTGGCTAAATTGTTGCACACAGAACTACTAATCGAATCTGGGTTCGGTTGTCTGGTCCTTTGCTGCTATCTCAGTGATGTTCCTTTTAAACCTGTAGACGCAAACCTGCATTCATATTTTTTTTCACTTTTATTTTTCATTTACAACTAACTGCAGTTCAGTTGTGTATTTGAAGGTAGTAACCTTTAGCACATTGCACAGTCAGAACAGGATCATTCGTGGTGAAATTCTCAACGCACATCTTTTCCCACCATGACAACATTTAAAATATTACAGTCCAACTCTACGTTGAGTTAAAATAATTTCTGTTGTGAAGAATGTAGAAATATTGTATGTTTTCACTGTTGGTCAGACCCTTTCTAATAGTGGAACTGGTAGAAAATGCCACTTTGAAGAATGTTTATTGATTGATCAAATAAAGCTAGACTGAGAAATCTGAAAAAAAAAAAAAAAAAATAGGCTGCTGATGCAGCGACCAGAAAAACTTACTTTTGTTTCCCAGGCAGAAACTGCCCTAAAACATTGCGTCTTGAACCCTAGTTGGTGGCGGATAAGTCACGCAAGTCATGCGGCATTCAAAGATAAAATACTGCAGCTTGTGGACCATTTTTAGCTCAAGGCAGCTCATCTCATCAGTCCTTTTTTAGACTAATGTATCGCCCAGTGTCAGTCCGTTCGGGATCCATCCCTCATTCATCTTTATAAAGGTGAGGCAATCTAGACTTTTTTGACCTAGGCGACTTCTCTTCTCGGTGACAAAACCTCCTGCTGCACTGAAGGTCCTTTCTGACAGGACACTTGAAGCGGGGCAGGCCAGAAGTTCAATTGCAAATTGGGATAGCTCAGGCCACAGGTCTAGTCTGCATACCCAGTAGTCAAGGGGTTCATCGCTCCTCAGAGTGTCGATATCTGCAGTTAAGGCGAGGTAGTCTGCTACCTGTCGGTCAAGTCGTTCTCTGAGGGTGGATCCCGAAGAGCTGTGGCGATGCGTAGGACTGAAAAAGGTCCGCATGTCCTCCATCAACAACACGTCTTTTAAACGTCCTGTTCTTGCCGGCGTGGTCTTGGGAGGTGGATTACTTTCACCTCTTCCCCTGTTATATTGCCCTTGTGCTGTGACATCACCCTTATATGCTGTGTAAAGCATACTTGTTAATTTGTTTTGGACCTGCTGCATCCTTTCTGACTTGCGGTAATTTGGTAACAAATCAGGCACTTTCTGCTTATACCGGGGGTCTAGTAGCGTGCACACCCAGTACAGGTCGTTCCCCTTCAGCCTTTTTATACGAGGGTCCTGCGACAGGCACGACAGCATGAAAGACCCCATTTGCACAAGGTTGGATGCCGAGCTAGTCATGTCCCGTTCCTCGTCCTCAGTGATCTCGCTGAAGATATGTTCTTCCCCCCAGCCACGTACAACACCACGGGTACCAGATAGGTGACAACGAGCACCCTGGGATGCCTGTTGTGATTGGTCTTCCTCCACCCCCTCAAAGCCACATTCCTCCTCTGACTCCTCTTCCTCATAATCCTCTTCCAGCGTTGTCGCAGGTCCAGCAAGCGATGCTGATAAGGCTGTTTCTGGTGGTGATGGTGACCACAACTCTTCCTCTTCCTCGTCACGCTCATCTACGGCCTGATCCAGCACTCTCCGCAGGGCACGCTCCAGGAATAAAACAAATGGTATGATGTCGCTGATGGTGCCTTCGGTGCGACTGACAACGTTTGTCACCTCCTCAAAAGGACGCATGAGCCTACAGGCATTGCGCATGAGCGTCCAGTAACGTGGCAAAAAAATCCCCAGCTCCGCAGAGGCTGTCCTAGCACCCCGGTCATACAAATACTCGTTAATGGCTTTTTCTTGTTGGAGCAGGCGGTCGAACATTAGGAGTGTTGAATTCCAACGTGTGGGGCTGTCACAAATCAAGCGCCTCACTGGCATGTTGTTTCGCCGCTGGATATCTGAAAAGTGCGCCATGGCCGTGTAGGAACGCCTGAAATGGCCACACACCTTTCTGGCCTGCTTCAGGACATCCTGTAAGCCTGGATACTTATGGACAAAGCGTTGTACGATCAGATTACACACATGTGCCATGCACGGCACATACGTCATCTTGCCCAAATTCAATGCCGCCAACAAATTTCTTCCGTTGTCACAAACCACTTTGCCAATTTCTAGTTGGTGCGGAGTCAGCCATTGATCCACCTGTGCGTTCAGGGCGGACAGGAGTGCTGGCCCGGTGTGACTCTCTGCTTTGAGGTAAGTCAACCCCAAGACGGCATGACACTGCCGTATCCAGGATGTGGAATAGTATCTGGGGAGCTGGGGGGGTGCCGTTGATGTGGCGCAAGACGCAGCAGCAGA
The DNA here is from genome assembly GCA_027410445.1 of Discoglossus pictus. Classification (NCBI taxonomy): domain Eukaryota; kingdom Metazoa; phylum Chordata; class Amphibia; order Anura; family Alytidae; genus Discoglossus; species Discoglossus pictus. The sequence continues at coordinate 19,667,648 of CM050164.1, forward strand.
AGAGGACTCAGCTGAGGAGGTTATGGAAGAGGATGGAGTAGGAGGAGTAGAGGAGGTGGCAGCAGGCCTGCCTGCAAGTCGTGGCGGTGTCACCAACTCCTCTGCAGAGCCACGCATTCCATGCTTGGCAGGCGTCAGCAGGTTTGCCCAATGCGCAGTGTAGGTGAAATACCTGCCCTGACCATGCTTTGCAGACCAGGTATCAGTGGTCAGATGGACCCTTGCCCCAACACTGTGTGCCAGAGATGCCATTACTTCCTTTTGCACAATTGAGTACAGGTTGGGGATTGCCTTTTGGGCAAAGAAATTTCGGCCGGGTACCTTCAACTGCGGTATCCCAATCGCTAAAAACTTTTTGAACGCCTCAGACTCCACCAGCTTGTATGGTAAAAGCTGGCGGGCCAAGAGTTCAGACAAGCCAGCTGTCAGACGCCGGGCAAGGGGGTGACTTTGTGGCATTGGCTTCTTACGCTCAAACATGCCCTTGACAGACACCTGACTGTGGGGAGATGAGCAGGAACAGCAAGAGGCGAGAGACGGAGTGGTGGAGAGTTGAGAGGGGGCAAGGAGGACAACAGTGGTTGATGTGGATGAAGATGCTGGACCAGGAGGAGGATGGCGGCTTTGAGTTTGTGTGCTGCTTGTACTCATGTGTTGATCCCATTGGCGTTTGTGATGTGACATCATGTGCCTTCGTAAAGCAGTTGTACCTAGGTGGGTGTTGGACTTCCCAAGACTCAGTTTCTTTTGGCACAGGTTGCAAATGGCATCGCTGTTGTCAGAGGCAGACACACAAAAAAAATGCCACACTGCTGAGCTCGGCGGTGACGGCATTCTGGTGGTGGCCACAGCATGCGTTGATTGGCGTGCTGTCTGGCTGACCCCGGGTGCTGATGCATGCTGTCTGACTGTGCCACTAGCTCGTTGCGATGACCTCCCTCTACTTCCAACTCGTCTCCTCCTCCTCTCTGTCTCCCCATCTGAACTTTCCCCCTGTTCTTCTTCTCTTCTAGCAGGCACCCACGTGACATCCACGGACGCATCGTCATCATCATCACCCGCCTCACTTGTATATGACAACTGAACAAAGGAATCAGCAGCGGGTACATCATCATCATCATCATCATCATCATCACATCGTACATACATGTGTGTAATGCTGCCTGACTGAGACATATCCCTGTTATCTACATTCTCTGGCAATAATGGTTGCGCATCACTCATTTCTTCAAACTGATGTGTAAATAACTCTTCTGACTGATCAATTGAATTGGCTGTGGTACTAGTGTTGGTGGTGGCGACAGGCGGGTGAGTGGTAACTTGAGAGGTGCCCGAAGCTAAGCTGGAGGAGGATGGTGCGTCAATGTTCCAAGCGGAAGCTGTAGAAGATTGGGTGTCCTGTGTTAGCCAGTCAACTACGTCCTCTGAACTTTTCAAGTTCAGGGTAACTGGCCTCTGAACACTGGGCATTATTGTAGGGCCAAAGGGAATCACAGCACCATGACCACGACGGCCTCTGCGGGGTGTCCTGCCTCTGCCTGTCATTTTTTTTTAAATGTGGACTGTTGGTACCCCAACTAGACTGGATTGGTTGAACTTGGCACAGTACTTGTAAGCAAGACACACACTATGGGTAGCGGTCAAGCAAATGAACTTTGATTGACAGGCAAATGCACTTAGATTTAAGAAAATAAAAGTTTGGGTTTTTTAAATGTCGACTGTTGGTACCCCAAATAGATTGGATTGGTTGAACTTGGCACAGTACTTGTAAGCAAGACACACACTCTGGCTAGCAGTCAAGCAAATGAACTTTGATTGACGGTCAGTCAAATGCACTTAGATTTAAGAAAATAAAAGTTTGGGTTTTTTAAATGTGGACTGTTGGTACCCCAACTAGATTGGATTGGTTGAACTTGGCACAGTACTTGTAAGCAAGACACACACTATGGGTAGCGGTCAAGCAAATGAATTTTGATTGACGGTTATGCAAATGCACTTAGATTTAAGAAAATAAAAGTTTGGGTTTTTTAAATGTGGACTGTTGGTACCCCAACTAGACTGGATTGGTTGAACTTGGCACAGTACTTGTAAGCAAGACACACACTATGGGTAGCGGTCAAGCAAATGAACTTTGATTGAAGGTCAGGAAAATGCACTTAGATTTAAGAAAATAAAAGTTTGGGTTTTTTAAATGTGGACTGTTGGTACCCCAATTAGACTGGATTGGTTGAACTTGGCACAGTACTTGTAAGCAAGACACACACTATGGGTAGCGGCAAAGCAAATGAACTTTGATTGACGGTCAGGCAAATGCACTTAGATTTAAGAAAATAAAAGTTTGGGTTTTTTAAATGTGGACTGTTGGTACCCTAACTAGATTGGATTGGTTGAACTTGGCACAGTACTTGTAAGCAAGACACACACTATGGGTAGCGGTCAAGCAAATGAACTTTGATTGACGGTCAGGCAAATGCACTTAGATTTAAGAAAATAAAAGTTTGGGTTTTTTAAATGTGGACTGTTGGTACCCCAACTAGACTGGATTGGTTGAACTTGGCACAGTACTTGTAAGCAAGACACACACTATGGGTGGCGGTCAAGCAAATGAACTTTGATTGACGGTCAGGCAAATGCACTTAGATTTAAGAAAATAAAAGTTTTTTTTTTTTAAATGTGGACTGTTGGTACCCCAACTAGACTGGATTGGTTGAACTTGGCACAGTGTATTTTAAAATTAGGAGAAAACATTTTCTGTAAACTAAATAAAAATCATATTAGGAGGTTGAAAGAAAAAGAAACCGGATGGGGGGATACCGAGCAGAGCACACCATCTACAGCCCACTGGGAGACAAACTCATCCATTCCCCCAGTAGACAAAGCCAGGTGGTACTCTGCCCGGATACGGGAGCGCACCAGCACCCGGAACATGGCCTCAGGTGACAAGGGAACCCCCCCTATCAAACACTGCTTCCTGGACTTATATATAGCCAACTTGGCTAATGCCAGGAGCAGGTTGACGAGGAGGTCCCTGGCCTTATTGCCCCGGGACACTGGGCGCCCAAAAATAAAAATGTGAGGGGAGAAATGCAGCCAGAACTGCAGAAGGAGGCCCCTCAAGAGTGACAAGAGGGGCTGCAGTCTGGCGCAACTAAAATAAACATGATACACGGACTCTCCCTTGCCACAGAATGGACAAGTGGAGGGAGAGTCCGTGAATTTAGCTAAGTACTCTCCCGTGCTCAGTGCACCATGGAGCACTCTCCAACTCAAGTCCCCGGTGGGTCGTGGAACTAAATCAGAATAAAGTTCCCTCCACCGGGGCCTCTTGCCCTCGTCAGCTGGTAGGACCCGCCTCCAGATGGTATCGGGACGGGTCACGAGGGCAAGGAAGTGCACTGTATGGAGCACGAGAGAATATAAGCTCTTCCTCGGCATGCCGCGAAAGCATGCCGAGGGTATGTCCCTCAACCTCGAGAGGTTGGGGACAGGAGGAGCCTGAGGGGAAACACGGGGCTTGTGTCCAATGCAAACAGCCGGAGAAGGGGTGTTGAAAGGTGCATGTGGCACTCCGGCCTGCAAAGCCCCGCGAAGGAAGGTGCGCGAGTCGGGGGAGATGGCATCTCTAATCTCCTGGAGCAAGCGCCCTGAGACTTTGGGCATCACATATCCCAAACGGAGCGCAAGCTCCTGGGGTGACACCCAATCAGAACGCCCGTATTCCAGGAGATCCCCGACTCGGGTCATCCGTGCATGACTAAGGCGGCGGATGATACTGGGGGACTGTAACATTGGAGCCCCCACTGCTGCATTAAATAGCAGGGGCTCTGTGAATATTTCATCCCCCAAAGGCACGCCCTGCCTGGTCACGGAGACCATGCTCCAGGCCTTGAGGGTTTCCTGGTAGTATGCCGGCAACACAGAGAGGTCTCTCCCAAACCCCTCGGGCCTGATCAGAAATAATTGCCGGTCATACCCCAGGTTGCGCAACTGGCGATAAAAGCTGGATGCCAGTGCGCACCACTGCGGAGAGGGATCTGCATATAGGTATCTCTGCAGGTACTGAAGGCGGAAGGTGGACAACTGGGAGCACACACAAACTACTCCCTGTCCACCCTCCACCAAAGGCAGACTTGCCACCCCTGCAGAGACCCAATGCCTTCCCATCCAGAGGAAATCTAACAAATTCCTCTGGATATTGGTGACAAACTCGGGGGTCGGACTCAGACAAATCAGCCGGTGCCAGATCTGAGAAGCCACCAGCTGATTCACCACTAGAGTCCGCCCCCTAAGGGAAAGCATTTTTGCTAGACCCCTCCATCGTCCCAGACGAGAGAGGACACTGCCCTCTAACTCCCTCCAGTTGTCTGGGACGGAAGCGTCCGCAGCGGACAGGTAGACCCCCAGATATTTAATGACATCTGCCTCCCACGTGATGTCACGAAACGTGGGAGGCAAAGAGTCCACCTGTAAATTACCCTCTAAAAGGCCTGTGCATTTGGACCAGTTGATCTGAGCGGAGGAGGCAGCTGAATATACCTCCTGGCACTGTTTTGCCAGCTCAAGATCAACTGGATCCTGGGCCACGAGGAGCACATCGTCAGCATAAGCTGAAAGGACAATCCGCATGTCTGGATGTTTTAGCACCAGCCCTGTGAGCCTTTTCCTCAGTAGGCAGAGGAAAGGCTCAATGGCCAGTGCATATAACTGTCCAGACAAGGGACATCCTTGACGCACCCCTCGTCCAAATACCAAAGGTGCTGTTAGGGACCAATTGATTTTAAGTAAACACTCTGCAGAGGCGTACAGCGTTCTTATAAAGCCCACAAACTGTGGGCCAAAGCCGTACGCTTGCAGAGTGGCTATGAGGTAACCATGGTCCACCCTGTCAAACGCCTTCTCTTGATCTAAAGAGAGAAAGGCGTGTGACAGACCAGTCCTGCGAGAATAATGCAATAGATCCCGGACCAGAAAGATACTATCAAAGATAGTCCGGCCCGGGATCGCATAGGACTGGTCAGGGTGAACCAATTCTGCCAGCACAGACCCAAGTCTAAGCGAGATGGCTTTAGCTACAATCTTGTAGTCTGTGCTGAGCAGAGAGACCGGTCGCCAGTTCTTAATAAGCCGGAGATCCCCCTTTTTGGGCAGCAGGGCAAGTACTGCCCTGCGACAAGACAGGGGCATCTCCCCGGTCTCCAGGGCTTCCCCAAGGACCAGATGGAAATCAGGTCCCAGAGTCTCCCAGAAAAATTTGAAAAACTCTACAGTCAGTCCGTCCAGTCCTGGAGACTTCTCACAGGACATGGCACGGAGGGCTTCAGAGAGCTCTTGAAAAGACAGTGGTATATCAAGCCGCTCTCTTACACCCTCACTGACTGTGGGGAGCCCCTCCCATAGCACCCTGCAGGCGTCTGGAGAAATGGGATCCGGAGAGTAAAGATCTTTATAAAAGTTCCGGGCTCTATCCCGGATACTCTCCGGATCTGTAAGGGGGGCACCGTCTTCATCTAGAAGACAGGTGATGTGCCTACTGTTACCCCCCTTTTTCTCCAGTGAGTAGAAGAGGCGCGAGCCGCGGTCTAGATCTTTGAGAAAACCTAAGCGGCTGCGCACGTATGCCCCCTTGGCCTGGTGTCGTTCCAGGTCACAGAGGACACCCTTCCTCTCTACATACTCGCTCTGCAGGGATTGGTCCCTACAAGTGAACAGCCTCTGCTCCAGATGGAGTACCTCCCCCCGGAGTGACTCCAACTCAGCTTCGCGCTGCCCACTCGCACCCTTGGTATATTCCTGACACAGAAGTCGCAAATGAACCTTGCCCACGTCCCACCACAGTTTTAACGTGGCAAAGTCCCCCTTGCAACCCCTCCAGTCCGTCCAAAACTCCCGGATCAATGTCACGAGCCCCTGGTCCTTCAACAAAGCATTGTTGAAGTGCCAATAGGCGGCTCGTGGCGCTGTTGGCGTTAGCGCCACTGTCACAGACACACAGTTGTGGTCTGTGAACGGAGCCAGCCTAATGGCACAAGAACCGACTCGTGACATATAGTGACTAGATATATATAGTCTGTCGATCCGGGAGTGGGACACCAGACCGGCTCTCACCCTGACGTAGGTGAAACCGTCTGATGCCCCTGGGTTCTGCTCTCGCCAGATGTCCTCCAGGGAGAAGCGGGCGATGATCTCCCGCAGGGCTGACGCAGAAGGCGGGAACGGCTCTGGACTATTCCGGTCCAGAGCGTCGAGGGTGCAGTTGAAATCACCCCCGAGTACCAAACACTCATCTGCGTCAACCGTCTCCAAAAACTGGGACAGTCTGGCGAGGAACCTCACTCTCTCGAGCCCTCCAGCAGGGGCATATATATTAACTAGGTTAATGATGCTACCCTGCTCTCGGACCCGGAGGTGGATTAGACGGCCTGGGATAACAGCTTTCACAAGCAGCAGCTCTGGCTGAAAAGACTCTGAGAACAGGGTCACCACTCCACATGACGCCGATGTGAAGTGGCTGAAGAAGACCCTGCCTCTCCACTCCAGTTGCCACGAGGCCTCAGCCTCTGGAGTGGTGTGAGTTTCCTGCAGGAAGCTCACAGAGTACCCTCCCTGATATAAATAGGAGAGTACCTGGAACCTGCGGAAACTGTCTTGACAGCCATTGGTATTTAGCGTGCTTATGTGCAAAGCCATTACTGCGTGTCAGGAATTGTGCGTTCCTCAGACCCTTGAGACTGCTGATAGGACACGCACATTTTATAGAATTTCCGGACGCGGAGATGCTCCGCAGTCCCAGAATTCTTGGCCCTAGTGCTGACCACTAGATATTGCTGGAGAGAGTGGAGAATAAACGACATATTCTTCCACCTCTCCAAGGCCAGCCGCACCTTCCTTTTCTTTTGTCCATGAAGGGTGCTCTCAAGGAATAGATCTATTTCCTTGACAGGGATAACCCACCCAGAATCTGATGTTCCTTCTAGTGGGTCACCCCTGGTCTCCTCTTGGCTGAGGGCTTTTACTCCATCCTCCCCGGCTGGAGTCAGTTTCCTCAGCTTTATTCTCAGGGACCCCCTCTTAGATGATACAGAAGGAGTCCCTTTAGCACCCTTCAAGGTAAATAATGGACCCTTGGATTGCTGCTGCACCCCTGTAGCTTCAGGAGTGCATTCAGGGGTAGCTGGCTGGACAGCAGTGGCTGGCATGGCTTCCTTAATGGAAGCCTTGGAGGCTTTATATGCCTCCACTGCCAGTTCCACCGCTGCTTGCTCAGCTTGGATGGCACCGATGTTAGGGTCAGTGGACGGCTGAGGAGGGTAGACAGGCTCTCCCATGATGTTAACAGGAAAACCTGTTTTATCACCCTCCCCCATTTCCACTTCCCCTTGTGCCACATCCCCCCTGACAGACAAATCCATGGGGTCCTGAATGGGGGTCATGCCTATATTCCCCCCCTCCAGTAGTGACTCGGCCTGGGGCTCTAACAAAGCCCGAGGTACGTCACTAGAGAGTGACACTGGAGGAGGAGACTGACTGGTGCCCTTGAAGCTCAGCACCTCAGGGACACTGACTACCCATTCAGCAGGGGCTTTGTTGGGTCCCCCCTCAAAGGCCAGAGGCAGAACCTGATCTTTCTTGTCTACCCCTGCCTCACTTGGGAGACCCTCTTGCCCCTGCTTTTCCTCCAGACCCTTTTCCACATTAACCCCTATAGGGTCTGGAGAGAGAGATGTGTGGTCTGGCACCGGCTGGCTGAGCTTAATAACTGGGCCAGACAATGTCACCGGATGAGGAGGAGATGTTTTGTTCCTCTTCTTGCTTTTAGAGGGAGGTGCTCCACTATAGAGCACTTCCCACTTATCTGCAACCTCCCTGTTGGTTTTATGCTTCCTCTTCCTGGGGACGTCACTCCTGGAAGAGGAGCTGCCACTAGCTGCCTCCCCTGCAGAGGGCTTATTATCCCTCTGCTTACACTGTGCCCCCACACTAACTGATGTAATTATGGTGGGGGCAGATTGGGACTTGGGAGATGCAGCTGTGACACTGGGAGGAACGGTGACATTCTTCCCCTTTTTCCCCGTGTCTGCAGTCTTGCTGGAGACCACAGACACAGATGGCTTTTTTGGGGAAGAAGGGGGTTTGGAGGCCGTGGTGGTGGCTTGAGGAACGGCCTCCTTGCCTGAGCTCTGTGGGGGGGCTATGACCCTTGAGGTCCCCGCTGTTATGGGCTCAGCGGGGATGGGTGCCGTACTGACGGAGGTGCCATTTGCTGGGGCTGGGGCATGATGCTTTACATTAGGACAATTCCTACGTGTATGCCCCAACCCTTTGCAATGATAGCACTGCACCTCCGTAGTGCTGTAAAAAATCCTGTACAGCACCCCCTCAAATGGAACCCCAAAAGACCCCTCTATGTTTTCTGCGCCCTGAGGCAGGCACATTTGTACCTGCCTCTTGAAAGAGAGCACATGACGAAGTGCTCTCTCTCTGCACCCCAGGGGAATTTTTATAAATGGTGTTTTTACTTCCCCTAGGGTTAGCAGGTGGGGGCGCAGGAGGGAGTCTGGTAGGAAGGGGGGCACATTAGAGAGTGTTACTTTTGTGCCCAACCCTTCCAGGGGTTCTATTGGGACATATAATCCCCCCACTGTGATGCCTCTCTGTATAAGAATGTGTGCAGCAGCCAGCGTACGGGTAAAAAAAACTGCTTTCCCGTACATTTTGCTGGCTGCTACTATAACAGAGGGGCTGATGACGTTAGCTGCAGCACGCAGATAGATATCAATGCTGTAGACCCCAGACATCTGACATTTAACCCCATGCTTCCTAGTGATCTGCCCCTCAGCCCCAGCGGTGGTATTACTGGGGCCAGCAGAAACCACCTGTGACCAGGTATTAGCCACAGGGGTAGGTCTGCTGGCAGAACCACCAGGAGCTGGGGCTGCCTTATCTGCCTGGGGCCGATGCTGTGCAGTGCTGCAGCTAGGATTTTCAGGGGCCATTATTCCCCCTTTTGACCCCTGAGGCTTCTTAGTGGTCTTATCCCTCATGTTTAGACCCTTTTTTTTTTTTAGTTTATTTGTTTTATTTATTTTTATTTTGTGTTTTATGATTTTTTACTGTTTGCTTTTTTTTTTAAATATAAAAGTGTGAAAAAGAAACAAAAAGACAAAACTAAGGGAGACAAAACTAAGGGAGAGAGAGAGGTGATGCTTGGCAGTGGAAGGGTTAATGGTCTGTTGCAAGGTGACTAATTGCAACAACACAGAGAACACAGAGGCTTTTTAACCCCTCTGTGTCTCTGTGTCAGATGTTAAAAAAAGCCTTAACAACAAAAAATCTAATTGTTTCCCCCCCCACTGCCTACAAAGATGTTACTTGTCTTCTCTCCCCCAAAACATAAAACCCAACACCAAACAAACAAAACTTCAACAAAACCTAATAAACTTTTTAAAAGAAAAAAAGTCAAAGTAACAAAGCTCCAGGAGTGAAGGTGTAGTGCTAAGGGAGGGGTGTGGCAAAGTATCCAGGAGACAGCTCACTCTACTGGGATAGAGGGCTGAGCCTGGCTCCCAGAAAACTAAAACTTAAATTAAACTAAGAAAAATACCACAAAAACTCCCAAAAATTAACAACACCGTGCACAAAGTGCTTATAAACAGAAAGGTGTTAAAATAAAACTTGTATTTGAGGGACTAAGACCCTAAAAAGCCTTTTGTTTGGAGCTCAAGCATGCACACAACATGCTCTCTTGCACAGTACTTGTAAGCAAGACACACACTATGATTAGCGGTCAAGCAAATTAACTTTGATTGACGGTCAGGCACATGCACTTAGATTTAAGAAAATTAAAGTTTGGGTTTTTTAAATGTGGACTGTTGGTACCCCAACTAGACTGGATTGGTTGAACTTGGCACAGTACTTGTAAGCAAGACACACACTATGGGTAGCGGTCAAGCAAATGAACTTTGATTGACGGTCAGGCAAATGCACTTAGATTTAAGAAAATAAAAGTTTGGGTTTTTTAAATGTGGACTGTTGGTACCCCAACTAGACTGGATTGGTTGAACTTGGCACAGTACTTGTAAGCAAGACACACACTATGGGTAGCGGTCAAGCAAATGAACTTTGATTGACGGTCAGGCAAATGCACTTAGATTTAAGAAAATAAAAGTTTGTTTTTTTTAAATGTGGACTGTTGGTACCCCAACTAGACTGGATTGGTTGAACTTGGCACAGTACTTGTAAGCAAGACACACACTATGGGTAGCGGTCAAGCAAATGAACTTTGATTGACGGTCAGGCAAATGCACTTAGATTTAAGAAAATAAAAGTTTGGTTTTTTTTAAATGTGGACTGTTGGTACCCCAATTAGACTGGATTGGTTGAACTTGGCACAGTACTTGTAAGCAAGACACACACTATGGGTAGCGGTCAAGCAAATGAACTTTGATTGACGGTCAAGCAAATGCACTTAGATTTAAGAAAATAAAAGTTTGGTTTTTTTAAATGTGGACTGTTGGTACCCCAACTAGACTGGATTGGTTGAACTTGGCACAGTACTTGTAAGCAAGACACACACTATGGGTAGCGGTCAAGCAAATGAACTTTGATTGACGGTCAGGCAAATGCACTTAGATTTAAGAAAATAAAAGATTGTTTTTTTAAAAGTAGACAACTAGTAAACAATATTATATTGTATGCGTTGTGCACACACAGTATAAGCTGTGAGCACACACACTTGCAAGCTGTGACACACACACTTGCAAGCAGGGGCTAGCAGGGAGACAGGCAAATGAAATTAGATTACACAGAAAAAAAACAAAGAAAAAAAATGATGTTATAGCCCTAAAAAGGGCTTTTTGGGGTGCTGTGTTTACAGCAGAGATCTGATGAGTCCTTCAGCACTGCACTGGACACTGAATAAACTTGCCTAGCTATTGATTTTCCTATTCAATCAGCATCACCTACACTCTACCTCCTCTCTGTAAGACTGCAAGTTAGTTATGATTCCAAAATGGCTGCTGTCCATGAGGTAGAAGGGTGTGGAAGGGAGTGTATGCTGCTGATTGGCTGGAATGTGTCTGCTGACTGTGACATGCAGGGTCAAAGTTTGCTCAATGATAAAGTATTGGGGGCGGGTCGAATCTCGCATATGTTCGCTGTTCGACGCGAACATGCTTTGTTCGCCGGGAACAATCCGCCGGCGAACTATTCGCGACATCTCCACTGTTAAACTGTACTATATGGAAATCAGTGCAAACCTAGATAAAATTTCAATAAATCATAAGAAGTATCACCCTGTTAAATATGTTTTGGATCTCACAGCTACTCCCCATGAAATTTGGAAGGTGATCATCTTATCCCTTATTAACTCTTCTAAAAGCTTTCCCACTACAGAAGTGAGACTTACAGGTCTATAATTTCCTGGATTTGTTCTTGTTCCCTTCTTAAATATAGGTATCACCTCTGCTTTTCTCCAGTCATCTGGTAGAGACCCTGTGTTAAGTGAATCTTGAAAAATTAGATATAATGGTTTGGCTATTACAGAACCCAGTTCCCTCAGTACCCTGAGAAAATAGAATAATAATATATTTCAATTAGCCCCCAAATATAATAGCTGCACTTAACTTAAATTTTTTTCTATTATTACTACTTGTGTTAGTGCTGGCAGATAGTACTAGAGATGATGTAAACCTTAATACTGGAAATCCATTCTTTCGGCCATGCCATACAGAAATAACTGACCTTGCAAAATTTGTGATTTGATCAAGGCATATAAACATTTTTGTACATAGATTTTTTTTTCACTGCATTATTATTCTTTTTGATAAGTTGTAATCATGAGTCAATCCAGTAAGAACCGCACCCAGTGTACATCCTGTCACATGTAGGCACTGCTTGTGTAGTTGTTTTAGGGTCCATAACTCTCTCAATGTGGATAACTTGAGAGAATTGCAGCACTTGGTGATATTGCTCCTCTGGAAGGGGAGTTGGTGCTCACTGAGCACAGTTTAGCTGAGTCTAGTATGGAGGGTGGAGCTGGGATTTGTGAGGATGTCCAGGGAGGTAGCTGGGTTACAGTTACAAGGGGAAGCAGAGGGTACATGAGGTAGGACAGTTCTGAGTTGGCAGATTTGCCAGACTGAGTGAAACTGTTGAGGATGTCCATTCAGGAATGCCAATGCCAGATAGAGCAGTTCCCTCTAACAGCCGGGAGAACAGTTCTACTGGAGGAGAGGGAGGGCAGAATAGGTAGAGCAAAAGACAGGTTTTGGTGGTAAGTGACTATATTATTAGGAAGCAGATAGGATGATTTGTCACCCATATCCCGGCAACCAAACAGTTTGCTCTCACCAGGGTGTTCAGGTGTTATGGATCAATTTGATATATGATTGGAAGGACTGGAAATGACCCAACAGACTTGGTACACATTGATACAAATTACAAAGTTAGTAAAAGATGCAGTGTCCTAAAAAAGATTTTATGGATGTAGGAAACAGGCTTGGGTAAGGACCTCTAAGGTAGTGTTTTCTGAGATACTACCTGTGCAGAATGCTAGTCCAGGGAGACAGAATGAGTTTAGGCAGGTTATTGTGTGGCTTACAAAATGGTGCAGGAATGATGGTTTGTGGTATTTAGAGCACTTGGCTGACATCTCTGTTCAGTACAAACTCTATAACAGTAATGGATTGCACTTTAATGAAGAAAAAGTTCCTGTACTCTGGGAGAGGATGGTGGAAAGGGGAAGTTTTTAATTTAGTTGGTGGTGGATTAGATTGAAGTAATGGGTAGAAATTGTAGAGAGTTTAAGGGGTGAATTAGCTATATATGAGGGAGGAATATGTGGGGTTAGTATAGTCATTAGGGAGGTCAATTGTTTGCTAATGCAAAAAGCTTGTCATGAAAAATTAGAAAAATAGAATTGTTAACAGAAAATCTGAAATATGATTTCATATGTATTACTGAAACATGGTGAGGTGATTCTTATGATTGACGAGTTAATTTGGAGGGATATAACCTGTTTTGGAGCAACAGGCAATTGTAGAAGAGGATTTAGGCCTGATTTAAAGCATATAGTCAGAAAAGATATTTATGGTGGAACTAGCAGTAATGTGGCATCGCGATTTGAGAAAAATAGTGAAGGCACCAATCACCAAAAACATTGGTAGGAAATTCAATAAACAGATTGGGAATTCGGCTAAGCATGAACAAGTTCTAATAATGGAAGATTTTAACCACTGTGAAATAAACTGGATAAATGAGACCAGCAGTTTGTGGTAACTTGTCTTCCTTGAATGGTAATTTAAACAGGCCTTTGTAGGAGGGCTGAGAATCTTTACTTCCCTCCCACAATTGCTCATGGACAGGATGTGATGTAAATTACATCATCTCAACTAAGGATATATCCAGGCAGGAAACTGGTGCTGCTTCCTGTTTGCTTGCTGGGTGGTGTTGGTGATGGTTGATGGTGGTGATGATGTCAATGGTCTGACCGTGGGTAAGATCAAGCGTTTGGGGAAGGGAATTACTATATATATATAGGTAGATAGATTTAAAAGGGGGTGTTGCTCCGTGGGTCTGGGCTGTTGTGTTTGTAATACATTTATAGTATTGTGTTATCTGCCTTTTAATAAATACCTTTTAATGTAGACGAACCTTGTGTAATATTTATATATATTAATTTGGTGATACACCACATTTGGCGACCACGAATTTTAGACTTCTACAAAGGTTATTTATGAGGTAATATCACATTAATAGATAGTCAGATTAATTTTATTTGTTTTGGGGGGGGAAGGAAAAAAAGTACTCTGTCTAATTATCCTCTGCATGGGAAATCAAGTGCTGATTGTGTGTGGGGTCTAGGTTAAGCCTCCATTTTTAATATATATCGTACTAGCTTCTGAGTTGAGTTTTGTTCGTACTAGCTTATTTTGATACATAAAACAAATATATATCATCAGGTTGTTTTTGTGGGTTTATCTGAGTTGAGTTTTTTTTTTGTGCTTTTGACTATCAAAGTACAGGCATAGGCCTGCATTTGAATAAGGCTCCATGTGGCTTCTTTGTTTTTTTTAAATGCTAATTCAAGCCTCCATTTTTAATATCATCAGGTTGTTTTTGTGGGTTTATCTGAGTTGAGTTTTTTTGTGCTTTTGACTATCAAAGTACAGGCATAGGCCTGCATTTGAATAAGGCTCCATGTGGCTTCTTTGTTTTTTTTAAATGCTAATTCAAGCCTCCATTTTTAATATATATCGTACTAGCTTCTGAGTGTTAATACTATTATTTTTGTTTTGTTTTTGGTTTTTTTTTTTTCTCTTCTTTCTTTTTCTTTCTCTAGTCCTTTATCATAGTACAGGCCTGGAAAAAAAATAATAAATAAACCATTTTAAATATTATATATATATATATATATATATATATTATTTCAGGCGTGCATTTTAATACACTATAGGCTTCCATACCTTATACATTTTGGGTGTCTTGCATATCCTCGTTCGGGTTTATCTCCTACCCTGCAGGCCTTGCTATTATATTTTAAGTTAATTAGCAAGTATTACCTTCACCATACTAAGGTAAGTATAATTTGCATTGTGGGTACTAATCTATTTTTCTACATATTACACCTGGCCTACTGAATAGTCATCAACTATTGTTGGCTACTCAGAAGCATGCTACTTTAGTCGCAAATTGATTTGGATTCTTACTTGGGTGAGTAAAAGAGTAGAAATGTCTTTTCAAGGGGCCAAATACTTTCCCACAGAAGTGCGTGAGTACTTTAGGAAACATATTCAAAAACATGATGGTCCATATGAGCTTCCAGAGCCAGCAAACCCAGACAGTGAAAAAGAAAAGAGATTAATGGATGTTCTAACACAAATTGTAAATAACAAAAAGTATAGAACAAAGAAGAGAAAAAGTTTAGTCACACAAGCTGTTGTAGCCACAATAGGAGGCCTAATAGACTTAATTGTAGAATTACGGCAGCATAATTTGGAAACAACAAATAAAATGGAGGAAGCAATGGACAAAAGGGATTGTTTAAAAATTGTAGCTTTGAGAACAACTACAATTGTTGGGGAACTAGAAAGGGAGTTAAGGGAAATAGAAAAGCAGAGGGATGTTTATGGAGTAAAAATAACAGAACTTCAAAACATAATAATGGACTATAAAAATAAAACAAAGTTAGAAGGGATAAAAGGAGTCAGAGACATTGCCAAAATATATCCAGATCTGGATATGTTCGTGGCACAAAATAAAGAACCAGTGCCGAAAATGAACCAAGATAGAAAAGATTTCTTATGTTATTCTGTTCCACAAGTAGATACCATACCACAAGCACCAGTTATTGTTTCAGAATTATTTAATGCAAGGCAAACACCTACAGGATTTTCTATGCAGACTCGACCGATGTCTATGGCAGATAAAGACAATTTCCAGAAATGGTGGGGAAGTATGCCAACTAACAACTTTAATACATTTACACATTGGTTTATGAGGGGAGCAGATAGAGCTAAAAAAGGAGGTCTTAACTTAGAGGAATGGACAGAACTGTTAGAATACGCTATGGGTCCTTTGGCTAGTAGACTATTGGGATTTAATAACAGTGTGTCTGATCAGGCAGGAAGAATTGCTGCAACTAATTTCTATCTACTTAGCATAGAAAAAGAAATAGCAAATATTACCATGAGGCCAATAGATGGTCCTAGAGAGGTAGCTCAAAGGATATTTTTTTGGTATACTCTACGACAACCGCAACAGCCTCTAGTGCTGGGCTCACCAGAACATATAGCAAAAGTAATGGAAGCCCTTCCCCGGGAGTGTCAAGAATTTATCAGGCTTTTTGATCCAACACCAACAGACTTGGAAATGGTACTAACTAGAGCTGATACGTGGTGGATCAAGCATCCTTTCACAGAACAGGCCTGCTCTGTTTCAGCTGTAAGAACATTTAAGGTCGAGTCTGGTAGAGATATAGATGGTAATTGGAGAAACCAGACGTGGGATGTACCCCAGAACAAGAAGGATGATCAAAACTGGAGACCAAAACAGAACTTTGACAAAAGATGGAGAGATCCACCTAGGGACTATAGTAATAGGGATGGCAGCAACTGGAGGGCTAATCAGGAGGGAGAGAGAAACGGTAACATGGGCTATTGGGAACTCAGGAGACAGAAGGATAGGATAGAAGAGGAAAATCACATACTTAAAAACAAGGTAGCTGAGTCAGAGAGGAAATTGAAGGAAAATGAGGCAAAGATGATAAAAGAGGGACATAGTAGAAGTGAGTCACAATGACAAATCCCAACCCCTGCGCCTCAGCATCTCATTCACTCAGCTAATTTAACCATGGATGAGGCAGGTCGGCCTACCAGTTATACAGTCATCGCAGGGGTAGGGAAAAATATGTTGGTAGATACAGGAGCAGCAGTTACAATGACCAACAGGGTCAAAAATGGGGATTCTTCAGTAAGTAGTATGGGAGTTACTGGGAATCCACAGGAGGTTAGAGCAGGTCCAATTGATGTAGCAGTTGGAGAAAAAACAATAGAAGTAGAAGCAATAGTGGGTTGGCCAGAGGAAATATTGGGAATAGAAGCTTTAAAAAAAGGAAATTTCATTGTAGATCTTGCCAATTTTTGTTTGTGGAAGACAGAAAAGGTGAATCAGGTAAGTACAGAGTTGACGAAAGGGGTTGTGCTCCCAATGGCATATATTGTCTCTCCGATAAAAAGTCTGAAAAAAAACAAACTGAAACTAGACGGACAACCAGAATGGCTGCAGAAGCTAATCCAAGACATACCTGTTTGGGCTACAGATAAATTAGACTGTGCAAGAATGAAAGGAATGGTCTTTTTGGAAGGAGGAGACCCACAATGGCAAAAGCAATATCGAGTCCCAAGAGAATCAGTGGCATCAATCACCAAGATGATAGAAATACTGGAGAGAAGTGGAATAATTAAATCTGGAAATGGGTATGCATGTAACTCACCATGTTGGCCTGTGAGAAAAGCTGTGTTAAAAGGGAATAGAGATGAAAAAGCAGCCTCATCATGGAGACTTACCATTGATTACAGGGCCGTGAACAAACTTGCAAAAAGAATGGCCCCTGTTGTTTTTGTTATGTATATGTTTCTAATGATAGAATCTAGTGTTCCCACAGAGCAAGGCTGTATAAGAATGAAGATGCGTGTCAACAGAAGATTGTGGTGGATTCTTGTATAAGCTGTATCACAGTAGGAATGGGGAGACAGGCAATAAGGCCAGAAGATACCGCAAATAAGGGAGAGAGTTTGAAAAGATTGGAGTTACATTATGTTCAAGCAGATAGATTTATTTGGCCCAGGGAATTGGAAGTAAAAGAGGGTGGAGGGTTACAAGTAAACATTATTTTGCCACATAATAGTACCAGGGGATTAGCTCTTAGAGCTCCAATACAAGAGAGGTTTACAAATATTACAGTAGTAGTGAGTAACTTAACATTAGAAGAAGGTGGAGAATGGGACGCTGCAGTTATAGCTGCCCAGCCTGACCTAGAGGAATTCTGCAATTTTGATACTGGAAAGGGGTGTGTTCTAACAATAGATGAAGTATTTGTCTCTGTAAAGGAGCTGCAACGTTGTAAAGATCAGAAGAAGGTACCATGGCCAATAGGCGGATTGGTGGTGGTACCAACACATGAAACAGTTGTGCAAGGGGTTGGGTGGACTTACTACCCAATAATTCTAAATTTTAATGATTTTTCTATTCCTCCAAAGTGCCCGGAATCACAGCGGCAGTGGTTTAAGCAAAGTATACAAGAGACCATCATTGAGTGGACCGGAGCAGGGAGTCGAGAAAAACGGGACACACTTGCAGCCCTTTTAGGAGAAGTCGGAACTGGATTGGGAGTATGGAATTCAGCAGACATCATTGGAGTGAACAGCCGGATAAACTCCCTTACTGATGGCATGGGACATGCTATGAAAACAGGTGGAGTAGCTGACTCCCTTACAGTGAGTAGACTGACAGACAATGTTGATGACATACACACCATTGCCAACAACCTGCATCTAGTTGAGGAAAATATTGCTTCCATTGCTAACAGCATTAAGAATGAAATAGTGGGAACTGCCATTTTCTGTTCTATGATTGGAGGAAAGCTGTTGGCAGATTTAAAGGAAACTATTAAAGACATCCAGGCAAGGATTATCACGTCATTGAAAAGAAAAGGAGTGGACATCACTGAGGACAATCTTAAATACAGCTATATTGAAGGCCCAGATCAATGGATGCCACATGGACTACAATCTGGGACAATAGGACTAATCCTGGCAATTCCCCGCTGGGAGGGGCAGGCAGAGCAACTGAACTTCATACATAGCATTGGCACGTTAAGTGATGGAATCTACAGGCAACACTTCCCATCAAAAAGACTGGCCACTATTACAGGATTGGAGATGGATGAAAGCTGTTGCAGGAAATCTCAACACCGATGGCTGTGCAGTTGTGTTTGGGAGAAAGGAGCTGAGGAGGATGGCTGGGTGCAGTTGATAAAAGAAAACCTGGTGCAAGAGGTGATCCGCATAGGGGACATTGCATGCTTTATCGGCCACTCTGAATATAGGACAGTTGATGAAATATGTTTGGTGGAAGAAGGGTCTTGTATCTTGGTATTTCCATCAAGAAACCTTACCACTGAAATGATCAATTTTACTGCAAATGCAGATTGGACAAATTTGACAATGAAGCTTTTTACCTTGGAACTTCATGAGTCAGAGACACATCCAGTCCTACGAACACTGTCGCTGGTACTCATGTTCATTCAAGTATTAACGACAATTATAATAATATACTTTTGTGTGGCAATGAAACTTGCAAGGAGGATATATAATAATGTGTCTTTTTCCTCTTCTTTCTCTCTCTCATACATTCTTCAATAAAGTTTTACATTGCACATACATAAACATTTATCACACACTCTCACCTAAATTCTATAAATTCTATTTTTTGTGTAATATGTGGATTGACAGCCATAGGAAAGTACAGGAGAACTTATGTCGCTGAGGGAACTATTCCGGAGGGACGGTGGGTTGAATTTCTCCTGTATATCAGGTTTTTGCTCCCACTAGGTTCTCCTGTAATAGAGGGATAACTAGAAAACTGAGCAACATAGAAGAAGAAAAAGTGAGGGAATGTGGTAACTTGTCTTCCTTGAATGGTAATTTAAACAGGCCTTTGTAGGAGGGCTGAGAATCTTTACTTCCCTCCCACAATTGCTCATGGACAGGATGTGATGTAAATTACATCATCTCAACTAAGGATATATCCAGGCAGGAAACTGGTGCTGCTTCCTGTTTGCTTGCTGGGTGGTGTTGGTGATGGTTGATGGTGGTGATGATGTCAATGGTCTGACCGTGGGTAAGATCAAGCGTTTGGGGAAGGGAATTACTATATATATATAGGTAGATAGATTTAAAAGGGGGTGTTGCTCCGTGGGTCTGGGCTGTTGTGTTTGTAATACATTTATAGTATTGTGTTATCTGCCTTTTAATAAATACCTTTTAATGTAGACGAACCTTGTGTAATATTTATATATATTAATTTGGTGATACACCACACAGTTCAGCTAAGGACAGCAGATTTGTAAGTACAATTGAAGATCATTATCTGGCTCAAGTTACACAAAAACCTACTAGAAATTATCTTTGATCTAGTCATTACAAATAATATAGATATAAAATAAAAAATTGCAGTTGGGGAATAATGATCATAACACTGGATCTCATTTGATGTTAATTTTTGAAAGCAAAGTTATAAGAGGCCAACAAAAACTCTTAATTTTAAAAGGGCAATTTTTTTTATAGACTAAGGGCAGCCAATACAAAGTACAGACCAGGGCAAAGAATTGGCAGGTAAAACTACAGAGTCTTGAAGAAACTATTAGATTGGCTAAAATAGAAAATGAAAATGTGATTGCAAAGGAGAGTAAAACTAAACCCCCAAAAATGTTTTAAATACATTAATGAAAGAAAGAAAGAGTATTGCTACTTTAAAATATGAATACGACCTAATGATAAATGGTTACCAGGAAAAGGCAGATCAGCTAAATACATTATTTTCTTTTCTATACACAATGGAGGTACCAATGGTTGAGACACTAAATAATGGGGCTATACTACCTGCACCAAATTATTGGTTAACATAGGAAGGAATCCAACAGAGACTTGAAA
This sequence comes from Discoglossus pictus, assembly GCA_027410445.1. NCBI lineage: Eukaryota > Metazoa > Chordata > Amphibia > Anura > Alytidae > Discoglossus > Discoglossus pictus. The sequence goes on from CM050164.1 coordinate 19,687,858, forward strand.
AAATATATGTCAATAAAGCACCAGGTCCTGATGGAATACATCCAATGGTACAAATTTTTCAATACTCACACTCAACAGGCTTCTGTTGCATGGAACTCTTATAATGGCTGCTAAATAGTTGTATACAGTAATATATCTATGTGATCAAGATAATAAATCGGAGTCAACATGAATTTCTGAGAGATAGGTCATGTCAAACAATCTTACCTCCTCATAGTTTCTATGAGGAGGTAAGTAGGAACTTGGACCAAGTTGATGTAGACAATCAGTTGATGTAGACTATTTGGATTTTGCAAATATTTTTGATGCAGTGCCAGATTATTATTATTATTACAGTTTTTTGTAAAGTGCCAACATATTGCATAGCTGTACAGGGGTTAAATACAAAGAAAAAATATATACAATATTAAACACATTGCTTAAAGTAGACGGCCTGTCTTTAAGTTTAAAATTTTACATACATGGTGTTTTTTTTTTGTGGTTTTTTAAATCACCTTATACGATTGAAAACTCCCAAACTTACAATTTAAAGGGATAAATAAAACAAAAGGTGAGGTAATAAATGGAAGAAATAGGAGCTTGGCAAGTAATTGAAGAGAGAGTAGAGGATTAATTAGTGATTACATTTATGTGTGTATCATCTTTGTAAAATGGAGGTGATAGTGTTAAACCTGAGATATACATTAATACAAATCATAGGTTAGAAGGTGTGTAAAGGGTAGGTGGGAGGGCAGATTATAGGAGTTCAAATGCTGTAAAGAGGTGGTGATGTATGAAGTTTTAGGTTTACAGGCAAAAGAAAAAATGTAAATAGAAATGGGAAAATTAAAGCTAGAAATTGAATCTGCAGAATGGATGGTATCAGGCCCAGTGTCTTTGGTTGAATCTCTATAGAAATGGCTGCTCAGTCCATATGCAAAGTGACCTTTGGAAATGTAATCTGCAGAATGGATGGTATCAGGCCCAGTGTCATTGGTTGAATCTCTGTAGAAATGACTGCTCAGTCCAATTGGTAAATGCAACTGAAAAGTGACAGTTGGAAATTTAGGGCCCTATTAAATTCGCCAAATCGTGGTTACAGAAGTCCGTAAAGGAGCCCACAGAAGTTACGGCTATTAAATTGTCCTCTTTTAGCTACCCGCAAACGGTCTGCGAGATACAGTCGGAAAATCCCTAATGTCTGTCAAAATCTGAACTGCAACTCAGCTAAGCCTTTGATCTTTCAATCACGTAAATGTTACAATCGCAAATCGCTATTAAATTGCTACAAGTCATCAAGCCTGCAACTGTTTTCACACCCGTATATGTAGCTAAAAATCCTACAGGTGATACAGAGGACCCGCAAGGGGGTTAAACTCCTGTTCATAGCACTGTAAAAGCAAATATAAACACACTACTGTATTTTAAATTATAGGGAAAGCGATCAAAGGTATTCATATTAATAGCACAACATTCTCAAGCTCGCAAATCTGCAATCAAATTATTTTTTTTGTTTCATTTTTGTGTTATATTGATCCCGGCAATCATTGTGTTGATACATATAATAGAACTTGCATAATTATTATATTTATAGATTTTTTTCATATTTCTGGAATGTGGGACCGATCACAATTCGGACTTCAAAACCGTAAATGATTGAAATTTGTTTATGTTTTAGTGACATAATGATGATGGTCTCTTTTACTATTGGCTCCGTCTAAACCCATAACTATGGGTTTGAATTATTTGCTACGTGCTCAAGCATGGTTTACGGATTTGGATTCTGGCCACGTCCTTGCGTACCCTTAGTCTGCAGAATGGATGGTAAGAGTCACAGTGTCTTTGGTTGAATCTCTGTAGAAATGGCTGCTCAGGCCAGGTGGTAAATGCAACTGAAAAGTGACAGTGGAAAATGTAATCTGCAGAATGGCTGGTACCAGGCCCAGTGTCACATGGGAAGCTATTGTATGAAGTAAGGGATACATGAATTGCAGTAAATATCTACTCGTGGGTAGAAAACTGGCTAAGAGACAAGAAACAATGGGTTGTAAATGGAACATACTCAGATTGGACCAATGTGGTAAGTGGGGTTCCTCAGGGTTCAGTGTTAAGTCGTCACCTTTTTAACATATTTATTAATGTAGTTTGACTGGAAAGTAACATCTCCATATATGCTGATGACACTAATTTGGGCAAGGTAATTAAATACGAAAATTATGTACTTTCACTGTACGGGGACTTACATAAATTAGATTAAAAGGCAGCTGAATAGCAGAAGAGATTTAACACAAATAAATGTAAAGTAATGTATTTTGGAAGGAAAATTAAGCATGCAATGTATAACTTTAATGGAGTGTTATCAGAGATAGAAATGGATTTAGGAGTGCTTGTGGAGAAACACCTATTTAACAGTGCTCAATGCCAAGCTGCATTTGTAAAGGCAAGTAACATATTGGCATGTATTAAGAGGGATATAGGAGCAAGGGAAGGAAATATATGTCTGCCACTATATAAATCTCAAGTATGCCCTCATTTGGAATATGGTGGACAATATTGTGCCCCTTCAAAAAAAGGACATTATAGAGCTGGAAAAGAGAAGGACAACAAAATTAATAAGGGGAATGGATAAATTTAGCTATGAAGAAAGACTAATCTAATTAAGCTTATTTTATCTAGAAAAAAAGGTGACTAAGAAGGGATACGTTTACTTTATAAGGGTTAATATAAAGATTTGTCAGAGGAACTTTTGTGCCAAGTTTTTCAACTGATAAGATGATACCTTTTGAGGCTATAAGAACAAAAGTTCCACCTTAAAGTAAGTAAAGTGTTCTTCGCATTAAGGGCAGTCAGACTGTGAAACTCTCTATCAAACAAGGTTGCTATAGAAGATTCAGTAGATCACTTAAAAAGGTGTTGGATATTTTTTGGGCAAAACGGATATGCAGGGTTATGTTGGATAACTAGAATAAAATAGTATTGATCCAAGGAGTAATCTGATTGCCGGTATTTGAGATCTGGAAGTAATGTTAAAACATTTTTTCTATATATATTATGTTGACTAAATATACAGTAAATATATAAATATAAATATCTATTATTTTTTATTTTTTAATTTAGAGCACCAGTAGATAGAATAACACTAGGAGTATAATAAACAAGTAGAGTTACATGAAAAGGTGAGGATCCTGCTTTCGGGAGAGCTTACAATCTAAGAGGATTGCTGGTTGGATTAATGATGAGGGAGAGGTAAGCAAACCAGAACAGGTAACCCAGTATATAGTTGTGAATGATTTAGTTATTAATGAACATGAAAAGCTTCTCTGAACTGGTGGGCTTTCAGAGAACATGTGAATATTTGAAGAATATGTGAGAGACTTACAGAGCGAGAATTACAAAGAATGGGGGCTGATCTTAAGAAGTCCAGCAGGCAAGCAAATATTGGGAATAGCAGAAAGGGCAGTTGGGAGTTTATCTGGAAATAAAAGTTTAGATGTGGAAAGGTGCTGTGATTGTGATGGCTTTGTAAGTGAGTATAAGTTTGTATCAAAGAAACGTAACTTGTCCAACTGTCACACTCTATAATGGTGCCTGAGGCTTGTTTATTTTACAAAAAATGTGCAATAATCTTTATTATAACTTCCTTACTTATCATGCTGTGTAGACTTCATCTTTGAACACATTTCTGCTAGGGTCTGTGCCTCTCTATCTCTTGCCATCCTGCTGGGCCAATCGATTTGGTGCGGTCCCCCAGCCTTGTGTGATTGCCAAAGCATAATAAGCTTTGCTATATGATTATTATTACTTTTTGTGTTGTTTGATTCGTCAGAGTTGGATACATACACCACAAGCCAAAAGGAACTGGGTGACAGTGGGTGAGAGTTTGGTAGATTCCTCATCACATTGTTACAGTGAGGCTAAGGATTTAGAAAATTATTCTTGAGGAAATAGGGAGCCCTTGTATGGAATGGTAGAGGGGGCAACAGATGATTAATGTTTGGTAAGGTGGATGATTGTTACGGAAGCATTCAGAATGGACTGGAGAGGATATAGGTGGACTGAGTCAAGTGAGATGCCGAAGACATATGATTTGAGACATTGGGGTGATTTTTGCTGTGTTTACAGTATTGTTATTATTATTATCCTTTATTTATAACGTGCTAACATATTCTGTAGTGCTATACAGGGGTTAAGTACAAGTCAAGAACAATTTCAAACAGAGGGCCCGGTTATTGAGCTTTCAATCAGAGCTTTCGAACAGTAAGGCAAAGTCAGGTATAGAGGTGGAGGAGGAAGCAGGAATTAGTAACAGCTCAGTCTTGGAGAAGTTGAATTTTAAATGTTGGGAGGCCATCCAGGAGGATATGTGTGAATAATGTGTTTTGACTTAGTAGGGTGTCATAAAGATGGTAATGAAACCTAAAGAAGCTGATGAGTTTACCAAAAGAGGAGGTATAGAGAAAAGCAAGGTACCTAACAATGAGCCTTGAGGAACCCCAACAGAAAGATGTGGAAGGGAGGATGTGACACAGTAGGAGATGGTGCAAGAACAAGAACAACAAAGACATAAGACTCAAACCATGAGAGGTTATGCCACAGAGGCCTATGGAATAGAGTGTATGCAGGAGGAGTGGATGGTCAACTGTGTTGAAAGGCAGCAGAGAGATCAAACAGTATTATTAAGGAGTAGTGTCTCTGGACATATCAGTCACTAGGTAATTTGTTACAATTGTTCGAGCAGTCTCAGTTGAGTGTTACGGATGGAAGTCAGATTGTAGTGGTTTGAGTAAGGAACAGCTTGTTAATAAGTGAGTAAGGCAGGTTTAGACTGCTGTTCCAGTAGTTTAGAGGCTAGTGGAAGTAGATTGAGTGGATGAAATGTGCCTGTACTGTGGGGTATAGAGATGTCATGTCTGATTCTGATTTTTTATTTAAGAAGTGGTTGGCAAGATGTGAAACTGGGCAATGGATGAGGAGGGGATTTGAAGGTTGAAAACAGGTGTTTAGGATTAGATGACAGTGTTGTTGTGAGTGATGAAAAAGTAGGTTTGCTTAGACAAATTAAGAAGTGTAAGAGTACAGCTTAAATTTATAGTGCAAGAAGTCCAATTGATTATGGATTTCCTCCAGACACGCTCAGCATTACGGCAGCATTATTGAATGTATCTTGTTTGCATTGAGTGCCATGGCAGACTTGTCTTAGCTTGTAGATAATGAGTGATTTTATTGTGCAACAGCAAGGTCTGGGCAGGATAATGTGTTGAAGTTTTAATGGAGGGGTCAGTTTTGTGAAGATTTCAGTAGGTTCGTGGATTAGGTCTAGGAGAGAGAGTTGTGCGCTGTACTATAAAGCTGCAGGATAAAACCTTTTAAATAAAATAAAGTACCCAAAAGTAAAGAGATATATAGGTACATTATATTCCAAGAGAAATCCAGAAACCTTCCATGTCCCTTTAAGATGGCTTGGTTGGGATGATGGGCTGATCAAAAGAATTGGATGAGTCTCCCCTAGTTAATTGGATTCTCTCACTCCAGTCCACACCCTTAGATATGAGTGGTTGACCATCCAGACGTACACTGGGCTCCGAGGCAAAACACAGTGCACAGAATTGGCCTCCCCTGTGTTTCTCCCCCCTCCCTCCGATCTCTTCTCCCCCTCTCCTACCACTGTGTTTCCTTCTCCCTCCTGTGTCTCTCCCCATCTCCCAACCCTGTGTATCCTCCCCCTCTCCCTCCCCAGTGTCTCTTTCCCCTGTTTCTCTCCCCCCTCTCCCTCCCCTGTTTCTCTCCCCCCTCTCTCTCCCCTGTGTCTCTTCCCCCATCTCCCTCCCCTGTATCTCTTCTCCCTCCCCTGTATCTCTTCTCCCTCCCCTGTATCTCCTACCCCTCTCCCTGCCCTGTGTCTCTTCCCCCCATCTCCCTCCCCTGTGTACCCTCCTCCCCTCCCTCCCCCGTGTCTCTTCCCAACTATTATATGTGATGATTAAAACTAATAATTATTATTACAAAATGAAGAAGAAAGTAAACTGACACAATAGTAGTTTGTTTACTTTTTATAAGTAATTGAAATGTACATTTTATCTGAATAATGCATTGAGTAGGACACAATTAACCAACTAAACCTAGTTAAAACGTTTATATAAAATAAAAGAAAATTGCCCAAAAAGTCCCTTTAAATAAAATGTATGTGCTGCATTAGTTGTTGGATTTATGACCCAGGTCTTGTTGTGCGCTTGGCTTATAAATGATGTTATTATCTTCCATTATTCTTATTTTACAAACTAGCAAGATATTTTGGGCCTCGTAAACAGACAAATTTATCATCAACAGACACAAGTTCCAAGCAGAGAGAAAGGAAAAGATTAAACACAAAAGGCAGCAACCAGAAGCAGATCGTGGTCTCTGGTTCTGCGTGTGACAGTTACTCACATCGAATAAAAGATGTTTTAGATGTTCCACTTCCTGTGCACACTAGCAGTTGAGCTCTGTGGGTGGGAGAGCCATAAGTCCCATCACACAGCAGGTGATAGCTACAACACAGCTCCCTCCGGGACCTCGCCAAGTCCAGGCCTAAGATGAAGTCCAAATGGGTCACGCTGATCGCCCTTCTGCAGGCCCAGGTCCTAGTGGCAGGTAAGACCAATACACCTGTGAGGGTGCAAACAAACAAACAAAAAACCCAGACAACTCAACCTATTCCAGGGGTCGGCAGGTTCAAGGACTAAAGGGCCATACACAGGCCTGGATTTATGAAGTTCCTTTCTGTGCAAAGGTGAGTCAATTAGGATGACCGAACAAGTGATAGTCTCGTCTGTGCACAGCAGTGATATCTTCAAATCATGGCCTGTGTGTGGCTCTCCAAGACCGACGTTGCCTACCATTGGTCTAGTCAAATGAATCATAATTTCTAGACAAACTAATTTTTGACTTCATAGAAAATTTGGGTAAATAAAATATATACAGTATATATCAGGTGATATACAGGGACTTGTACTAGAGAAATGTAGCAAAATAGTGTTTTCTGAAAATCATATTCTAATTATGAAAGATACAGAGAATACATTTTTTAATTTTTAAGGAGGAAAACATTTAAAGTTATATATTACTCCTTAGATTGTGTTAGATGTTATTGAAAGCTATTTCTCCAATTTTATATCATATTATTATCAACCAAATGAAAGTAATCACATCATATAAAATGAATATGTTTTCCTAAATTATGTGATATCTGTTTACTACTATATAATACAAATATTTGTCTTTTATTTTTCGTTTAATACATATTTCTTATCATTATTATCCTTTATTTGTAATGCGGCAACATATTCCATGGCACTGTACAGCGTCAAAAACAATTATAACACATTACAAAAGAATGGAAGGTCCTGATATTGAGCTTAAAATCATCATACAAAGTGTCTTTCTCTAAAGCACCTGACACGATTGAAAACTTGTAAACTTACAGTCTAGAGTGTAAGGCTGATGGTGATTAGCTTCTCTAAACAGAGTTTTTAGTGAGGTTTTGAAGGTTTTGAGGTAGGAGGATTGTCTAGTGGAGCGTAAATATAGCATACGTGTTTGGTACTATAGATTGTAAGTTTTCTAGTTTTCAATCCTGTATGGTGCTTCGGGGATGCAATATGGACACTGGATTCTAAGCTCAAAGACAGGGCCCTCTATCCTTTGCAGCTTATTAATATTGTAATTGTCTTTGCCTGGAACTTAACCCTGTATAGTGATACGGAATATGTTGGCGCATACAAATAAACGATAATAATAATAATAGGGTATAGTATAAATCTGTTGTTATATCATATATAATACGTGTCTGTGTTAACATCATATTATATACGTATTTATTACTATATCACACACTGGTTCTTATATTCTTGTATTACCCATAACATATATATATATATATTACAGTATTATATACATCTTTAGAAATGTATATATTTGCTATAGTTTAATATTGCACAGTGTAAACTTGCTATGTATGTAAATATATCCAATTTAGTATTGAGCAACATTATTATATCAAGAAAAGGCCTATCTATATTTTATTTAAATTAACAACATATCACCCCAGCAATAAATGTATAGAAATAGCGGACTTAATTTCAGATGATTATAACACAAGAGGACGTCGAGAAGCCATTTTGTTCCCTCAGGCTACAATATATAAGAGCTAGCAGACACCTGCACCAGATATATGAGATAAACCATATGTTTAGGGTGAGGCACCTGCAAAAGTGCTATGCAGTGGGCAGTATTATGTTGCTGGTAAGTGAACTTTTATTGATAGCTGTTATCGCACATCCTTTACCTCACAGTAAAAAATGATTGATTTGTGTACAGCAAAAACTAGTTCCTCACATAAATTACCTCAGAAAATACAATTCCACATTTTGAATCCACTCATATTGCAATATCAGGCTTCAGGCCTAGTTCTCCATAACAAGGAATAAAAGTGAAGTGAAATTCCATTTTATTGGGATGATTTGTTTGAGGGAGCTGTACATTAATATATTTACGTGTCTATTTTGAGTCTGTGAGAAATGTAATTAAAATAAAAGAATTGTAAGTTGTAGAGGACTTCCATCGGCCTTCTCTCTGTGAGATGCTCACTAGGCCTATACCACAGCTGTACATTTTAAGGGTATTTCGATGAACCCTGAGGCAGCTGTTTAAGTAAATCATACACCAGACAAATCTCTCTCTGAAGTCAGTGGCCACTTGATGTTTTATAGGCCATTAAAGCTTTGGGAAACCTGCAGAAATCCTTAAGAAGTGTCTCAACAATATCAGAGAAAAAATATAAATAATTTGACACAAATTTGTAGAATAAACTAAATAAATATCTTAAGAAGTAGAGCTTCATTTGCAAAAGGCTTCAACCTTTTCCTGTCAGAAGGGCATGGCAGTATTGTGACAGAAAATGGATTAAGAAATACATGAGCTCACTAAAAATATGGAGGTTTAAGGGTGAATATTCCAAACTCCCACATAATAAATCATCCAAATGTCTGTTGTATTTGACATTGTACATTACTATTTTGCGGCCTACTTGTCAGGCATCAAGAACGGCATTTTCAGAGTTATTCTGGAGCAAGAAAATGTACAAGTCTGCTACTGTACAATAATATTTTATCCGTTTAATGTATTTTTTTTTTTTTATGTATTACTTTGTGTATCTTAAAGAGTCTTTCCTTACATCATTTTTGTTCGTACATGAAATTGCATCGGCAATAAACCTTCTGTAAATAGAAATGCTTTTTGTTACAAAAGCACCTTTTTTTACCTCAGACGTCTCATTGAAGCAGTACAAAAGTTTGTTACTACAGTAATGTTTACGTTTTACGTATAATATTGCATTTAAATAATGCGCAAATTTCTGACGCACAGTGCATATGAAATGATACAAATTGGAGATAAAAAAAAAGAAAAAGAAATAAAAATGTTTTAATCCATAAGACTTGTTACTGCTAGTTATTAGGAGTGTTATTATGTACAGTTTAATTAATTTTAACATATTTTAGAGATTCATTGGTAATATAATATCATAACAGGGCAAGGGAATTAAGTAAAACTGCTGCCTGCCAGTGATAATTTTATTTTTTATTTTAAACTTTAATTTCCATCTATGCTGAGCGTCGAGAGTTAACTTTAAATAATATCATTTATCATAAAAATAATTTTTCTTTAATCATGTTTTATTCAGGAAGATGACGACAAGAGTTAGTAAGTATTATTGATAAAGACAGAATTATATGCTGTTAACATATATGAATATAACAATGTATTAATTACTTAGGCGTTTTCAGCGCATACATTATAACAACAGTTGTATTAAACCGCGTCTTATGTACACAATGACGTACGTGTTATCTTTCCCCTTTTTGTTTAAATTAGGCGGGATTAGGAGAGGGTAACGGAATAATGGGAAACAAAGAAGGTTGGAGGGATATAAATGTAGACTCATTAGTAAAGGTCCAGATAAAGCTATGAAGCCTTTAAGGTACATTACATTCTTGTGACATTAATAATGTCCAAAAGGACCAACAATCTGCTCTAGTACTAAAAACATCATCAAGATCTTCTGACATCATAGTCATCAGATGAATATACCAGAACTGGCTTCTGACTTGTAAAATGTGGATATAGGGGATATCCAGGGTATACTTCGAGTTGCCAGGAACATTTGACAAAGTAAGTATTGTGAATAATTTGGAAGATATGAAGTTGGTAGTCCAAGTAGAGCTTCCTCAGATTTTTTGGAAATAGGGATCTTAATATTTTTTAATAAATTGATCATCCCAAATACGGGCAATAAGGGGTCAATCCCACAACATATTTCTCAGGGTGTCTTTTTGGTTCACGCTTTCATCATGTGAAAGATGCATACGGCTAATTCTAGCCGGTGTCAGGTACACACGCATTAAAGTCTTATATGTATTCTCGCGCCATTGTATGTTTAGAGATGATTTGGCCACCATCTGAATTATTTATTCCATTGGAGCTCAGTAAGAGATACAGGTAGGGCACCAATTTTATGGCATCATCCTATCCTGGGCTTTGCCGGAAAATCAATTTTGCTGGACCAGTGGTGTTTCCTAAAAAAACAAAAAATTTTGGCATGAATCCTGCAGTTTTTTGTATTACATTAACAGCCTTAATAAATTGTGATTCGGACAATTGAATAGGGATCTATATAAGCACAGAGCATATATTTTTTACAGAAGTTTTTAGTTAGTGAAGACCTTGCTTTTGGATAAAAACTTCTGTAAAAAATGTATGCTATGTGCTTATATAGTGCCCTATTCAATTGGCCGAATCACAATTTAATAAGGCTGTATTTAAGACACATTTATGTATTTATTTTACACTTTACAAGAAATACTTAATAATGAGACCAAATACACCAGATGTTTAGAGAAACCAATTTACTGACTCAAAAAGATCGCTGTAGCTTTACTGAATGAAAAGGACCAGTGGAGCTTTACTTATTGAATAGCAGCAGTGGAGCTTTTAACCATCTCTGTTTTACCCTGATTATTCTCTATAAATTACATTTTGTTGTAAATTTTTGTGCGTAAATTTTGTTTGGATTAAAAGGGGTTCTGGATTAACCAATAGCAGAAAATCGGTGCCCTACCTGTATTTCTAATTCCTGTTCCCAGACTAGCACGTACAGAAGTTTAGAATTACAGAATTGGGTAGTGATAAAGTAATATGAATTTGATATGGAGTGGTCAAACCAGATTTGTTATATTTAATAATCTAGCTAATATGGGATATTAGAGTGCATAGTTAAACTACTTTTGATTTGGCATATGAATATCTTTCAAGTACTATATTGAATTTATTTTCGTACACAAGATTAGATCCACTACTTTCGTTACATTGCCATGAATCCACCATCTATATAGCTTTAAATCACAATAAATATTCTAAGATAGCTCTCAGCTTCTATAAAATGAAAATAAAAATGCAAATGTCTATATACTGTCCTCATTCTACCAATGTTAGGGAAATAGGCACATTTATCTGAATAGCATGATAAAGCTGCTTAGTGTACCTTAATGTCCCCTCCCTGTATAGTGAATACACTGGGAAAAAAATTAAAAATATTTACATACAAACACACAACCTCAGTGCCAACCAATAATGATTATATCGAGAAGCAATGGAGGACACTGCTTGGTAAACAGAGGAGCCTTACTTCTCTCCGTAGATTCACTGAATAACCAGTCTTCACTACATAATGATAACCATATTACAGTTTAGTGAATCAGGGATGATTTCTCTAGATGAACAAGGAATGCAATTTTAATTTGCTGCATTAGATACTAGATACTGGGATAATGCGTGGAGTGAAAACAAGAAAATGACGGGGGAAGGAAGGCCACAGAGCACAACAATACTATCTAGATTGCTTTTATTAAGTGTCTTTTCTTCTGGACCTCTACCGCATAAATAAGGTTATCACCCAACTGAAGCTACCAGGCACTAAATTAAGCTAAAAGTTAGATAGTGTACTTTTCACAAGTCTTATTCGCTATGTAAACACTTACACTTGTAAAAAAATGATCTCTGGGTGCCTTTTAGCAGTAAACATTTAATGTGCATGGTTGAGGATCTCTTGGAGATGTCTTCTGCTCCATTAAATAACAGAAGTGGAAAGTTACTCAAACACATCACCTTACATTATCTCCCAAGCTTTCAGATGGCCAAGCAAGAATCAAGTTTTTGACATATAATCACTTAATGTGTCCATATTGCTCTATATACAACTGAGACTCCAGGCTAATATCTTTCTTCTAGACTTTGAGAGAAAACCGGAGGAATCTAAGAATATATGTCAAATACAGGGCTGGGAAACAGGGGTTCGTCCAAAAATATGGGACTTCCTTAGAAATCAGGAGTTTTAGGAGGCTATGAAGAACCGAGGCAATTTCTTGCAGTCCCTCCAAAAAAGAGACAGTTGGGTGGTATGCTATAGTACATATATAAACTTGTATTGGATAGTATGTACAAAGTTACCTGTGACTGCTGTGATATATGCTGTAATATGCACTGCATATGTGTTTTTGTATTACATGTGCATTACATGTTCGATGACCTCTTATATTAATGTAAACTGCATGTCCATGGACAGTGTGAGATATATGAGCGCCATGTTTGTTGGGACAGTTTGTATGACATGTGAAAGTATTCTCTATATTATGATTAAACATTGTATGTACTGTGCTATTATGAACTACACGCCTTCATATGACATAATTCAAGTGATAAATGGTGTTATCACACATTTTAAATTATACCATATAATTAATTCCATGTTAGTCCTGGCCAAAAGTTAGTTGTATGTCAGTGTTATAAAGCTTGTATTGAGCAACTGAAATTATATCTGGATATTCCTTCCTTAAATGTTCTGTTCGAGATTATATTGTTTTAGACATTCAAATATGAACACAAATGTACCATTTATGTACTGTACTACTGTACGGTGGAGCGATTCTATCGCTGTTTTGCCCACCATTCATTTATTTATTTATTTATTGTTTATTCTGCTTCCTTCTGCTAACAATGCATCAAGCTGCTTACAGATACTATCTGTATTAGATATATTCACTGAGATAAAGTCTGCTAATATAGAGTTTATTGACAAATGTGTGCTATTATTAAGCAGCATTTTTTTTCTTTAATGTTGAGATGTATTAGTCTTTCATTAATGTATATGCGTATTTATATAGGTCTTCATGCAGAGTTGTATATAGGCCTAGATCAACTAGTTCAGTGACTAGGGGGGTTATTTAGTAGGTAGTCGAACAGTCTTGAAAAAAAACAGGGTATACTTTATATAAATAATCAAACACATTCATGCAAGGATCTAAGTGGGATAAGAGGGTCTAACTGCAAGATAACATTGCATGTCTTTATTTTGGCCACTTCAGAGATAGACAAGCAGACTGAAATCCTAATTGGCACATCAATATAACTCATTATGTTCATGAATCACTCATTTGCATATAAATGCAGAAAAAAACAGTAAAACTACTTGATTTTGGGGTGATAGTCGGATGTCTTAAATATTGAGATTTTAGGGAAAAGGAGATCTATTTTTGGACATTACCCTTTGCCACCCACCAAAAGGACGAGCATAATCTCAATTTGTAATTGATTAGTTACAGTCCATGCACTTGCTATTTTAACTACTTCTGGCATTAATCAACCCCCCCACCTGTGTGTGTGATGTCATCACTCTGTGACGGACACACACTATCTGACTGTATCTGACATATGTTTCGTATAAGCTTCTAAAATGAATATACGTAAAATATATTACGATTTGAGCACAATGGGACCTATACTATTGGCCAAATCGTAAAATGTATACACACTTAAAACGCTCTTTAAATTGCCACGTATTCTATTAGCTACTTACAATCTGATTACTAGTTACCTGCCCACGATCACTACGGGCCAGCCAAAGCTGCAAATTCCAGCTTAGAACTCCATTGGTTTTAGCACAGATCGAACATTACGATTGCTAATTAATGTTACACACACTCAATATTCTATTAGACCCATAGTTCTAGCTCACAAATAAACTGAAAAAAGTGTAACGTTTCTATCAAAAATATTACAAGTACTAAATAGGACTTCCAAGGCCTTTTTCAAACAGTTATAGCTGTAGCAGCAATTAAACACACAATACTGTACGTTAAAAACACGGGAAGGCATGGAAAGACATTATAATATAATTAATTGCAGAGCAGTCTCAAACCTGCAAATATGCAATAAAAAAATATAATTTTTAACTGTTATTTCTGAGTAATATGGATCCCGGACTCAAGGGGTTAATACATATCATGAAACCAACATGGACTAGAACAGATTATCTAATGCATTTTATAGAGTCCTAGATTGCTTGATTGCGAGCCAGATCTGCAAATATTACTTATTGCCACTTATTAAATTGTAGCTTCCGATTGCACGTTACGTCTAACTTCCATGTTTTACTGACATCATGACTATTGGCTGTGTCTAAGAAGTAAATTACGGGCTTGCTTAAATATTGTCAGATTATATGATCACACCCTCTGAAATCCTATTTACAAAGGCATGGTTTACATGTGGAGGCTGAGAGACTTAAGTTGCATGCTTGAGGCAATATAATAAATCTAAACATTTAGAGAAAAAAAAATCCCTCAACAAAAATTAGGGGTTAGAGTCATTTGCGGGCTTCTAATGTAAATATACAGAAATCTTTCCTTATAAAAGCATAATTCATTCAGCAAAATTTGCTCATGAAGTGAATATTCATATAACTAAAATTAAATCTCCAGTTGGTTTCCTATTATAATTCTGAACTGGAGTAGCTGTGTATGTCCAGTGTAAATAAGAATATTGTTGTATATGTTGATTCACATTTTATATATATTTATATTTTCTTCCTTAGCCCATAGACAAGTACATTTGTGATTATTTATTAAAATAGATGTCATGAATTAACTTACAATTTTTTTACTTAATCAGGCTGTTTGACACTGTTTGCTGTCACAGTTTTAGTGAATATGGGGGGATTCGTGGTAACGTTTTACACACAACCACACATCCAAAAAGCTGGAAATCCCCCCAAAAATAATAGCAAGAGTTGAGTGTAGCAAAAATTAGTGAATAGTCTGCATGGGGCACATTTGGGTTGGCGGAGGGTTTTGAGGTGAAGGCAAAGATATAAAAGGGAACACTGTTGTTAGTGGCTTTATACTGTATGTTACATTTTATTCTGGATGTTATGGGAGTCAGTAGAGTGACTAACAAAGAGGTGCGGCAGACACCAGTTGTTGAGTATGATAGATGAGTCTACCAGAGGTGTTCATTATGGATTTGAACAGAGACAGACAGGGGAGTCCAACAAGGAGCGAGTTGTAGTAGTCAAGATGAGATATGATGAGAGAATGGATTTGAATTTTAGATATATTGTGTGTGAGATAAAATATTTTTAGGTGAAGACGACATGATTTGGTCATTGATCGAATGTGAGGAATGAAGAAGAGGATGGAATCCAATAGAACCCCAAGACTATGGCTCTGAGAGGTGGGAGTGATGATGGCATTGTCAACAGTGAGGAATATTTGAGAGTAGGAACTGTAGTAGAAGTGAGGAAGGTTAAGAGCTCCATCTTTAAAATGTTGACTTTGAGTTGATGGGAAGACATGCTTTAGAAGCAGTTGGTGACATATCCTAGAAGAGAGGGGGCTAGGTCTGGCACTGAGAGGTAGACTTAAGTGTCCTCTACATATAAATGATACTGAAATCCAAAATTTTTATTAGGGTGGCAAGGGCGATGTATAGATGGAGAATATAAGGAGGCCTAGAACCTTGAGATACCCAACAGTTAGAAGTAGTAGTGAAGAAGAGGTGCTAGAGAAAGAGACACTAAATGTTCAATTTGCTAGATATAATGTAAACCACAAAGAGCTTTGTCACATATGATATGAAGAGGATAGTGACCTGTATAGAGGACAGAAGAGAGATCTACAGGAATTAGAATAGAGACGTGACCATTTGACTTGGTGGTGAGTAGGTCATTAATGACTTGTGTGAGAGCTGTCGCTGTGGTCTCTTGTGGCCAGAACCCAGACTGGATATGTCGCTCAAGAAGTTCTTAAGCTCTATGTTTTTGTTGTTTTTTAAATGAAAGCTGAAAGTAGAAAGACTCCCCTCCTCTTCCATAGTCCCTTCCTCCTCTTTCGTATAACTCTCTTAGTTTATTAACCCTTTTGTAAATACAAATGCAGTAGGTCAGTGGCATACTATCGGTCATTTAGCACTCTACATGCAAATCATAATTCTGAGTTTTATAAAGAAAATATCTAGCAATTAATCTTCACACTCTAAGCACTCTGACCACAAAACAGGAAGGAACCACTTTAGACATCTGAGTGATTCCAGCTCGCACATAGGTCTTATAGCAAGTGTAATAAGTGTTATAACTCTGGGGGTTTAAAATATGGTACAATTTAAAACTGTAAGTTATAAAAATTAAATTCAATAGCATTTTAGAACATGCATTTTCTTACATTGAAGTATATATTTTTTTACTTGCCAAGCACACATTAAGCAAAAACTAGTAACTATTTATAATTTATAAATAGATTATATAATAAACAAAATAGAGGTGCTCAATCAGAGAAGGAACTAACCTTAATAGGTTAGTTCTGGGACATGATAACCCACTCTGAGAGCAACCTCTTTTAGCCACTTGTGCCCTTCACAGGGAGAAATATCCTGTAGTGTATCAGTCTGGTCCCACTCACTAGAGTGGTCCAGCCCCGAAGTACCAGGCAATTCTACCCTGAACAGGAGAAACAGCAAACCCCAGACGTACGTTTCAGCCTTCATTGGGCCTCATCAGTGAGGTGTAGTGGTCCACGTCTGGATTCCCCTATCACCCTTAGGGATACTAATCCCTAAAGGTCATTTGCATAAACAAAAAAACAAAGCCCAATGAAGGCCGAAACGTACTGTGGTTTGCTGTTTCTCCAGAATTGCCTGGTATTTCAGGGCTGGACCACTCTAATGAGTGGGACCAGACTGATATACTACAGGCTTTTTCTCCCTGTGAAGGGCACAAGTGGCTAATAAAGGTTGCTCTCAGTTTGGGTTATTATGTCCACAGAACTAACTTATTAAGGTTAGTTTGTTCTCTGATTGTGCTCTTCTATTTTGTTTTTTTTGTTTAGATTATATAAGAGCTGCAAATTATCTATTGGGGTAGTTCTCAATGTTATTTTCAATGATCCATTTTTGTTTCTAAACTGGTTCTGTCTGCTATTTTCTTAATTGGATGTGTCTGTGTGAACTAATGAGCTTTTAATTACTCCTTCTGAAAGTACTTGCAGTGGTAGATGCCACAATCCAATTAATTTTACAACTGTCCTCAAATTCCCTGCCACTGTAATGGTAAAGGGGCAGCCCTTGTCCCATCCCATACAATGACACTGTGCAGCCATACAGAGAGCAGACTGTGTGTGACACTACCATTGAGTGTCTGCGACAAGGTTAACTATAGAGGACAGAGATACAGGAAAATAATCTGCAGGGAGCACTGAGCCAATAATATACAATGTCAACATAACTGTATGTCATTTACACGCCGCACTGATCCCTGGGAGGCAGAGCAGAAACACAAAAAATGGACATATTGTGTATCATTTAGTGGACTGGTAGCCACCGGACAGATATTTCATTATTAAAGCACCACCAACGTCTCATATTTATATTATGCAGTTTGAAGAATTTCACTTGATAATGTGCAGTATGATTTTAAATGGATATGAAAAGTTTCTGAATTTCCCCATGTATATAATCAACATGTGTAGCTGATTACGTTCATGTACTTTATTTTATTGAGAAGTGCTTATAAACTTTGTTTTAATTGTCCCTGTATGGGGCTGCCTTCTGCAGCTAATGGAGACACAGACTCTGTTGTACTTGCTGTAAAGTGTATCATACTAGCCAATCAGTGACCTTGTCTCAGGACTACAGTATGTTGCAGCATGTTGCTTAGACTTTGTTTTTCATTTTTACATTTTTGTGTGGGTCACACTGTTTTATCTTTTTTAAATCAGATTGCTGTGCCGCATAATCTGCATTAATACAATAGAAAAGCCAGTGAGGCCCAGATACAACTGTATGCAGTGTTCATATGCTATTTAATGTACAGTGGTTAAAACATTCTCCTTTTAATACATCACATACTGTAGTGCATTTATAAGTCAAACAGTATGCAGTTTAAAATTATTAAAAGTTTATATTTTGTCTTACATATTTACCCTCAAGCAGATCAGCTTCTCTCCACCCCCTGTGCCTTATAAATAAGGATGGCCAGCTCTGTACTGGGGGTGGGACTATGATAATGTGTGTAGTCACTGGCAAATGCAAAGAGGTATTACCATCAATACCTTTGTGTGAGCAGGGGGGATGGAGCCAATGGAATCATGGGGCGGGGCCACAGACATCATATCTCTGGCTGCTTCCAAGCTCCATGATAATCCAGCCCCCACCTCTGTGTGGGCAGTGGGGATGGAGTCAGTGGCATCAAGGGGCAGGGCCACAGACATCATATCTCTGGCTGCTTCCAAGCTCCATATTAATCCAGCCTACAGGTAGACCTGGCCACACCCCCTGGTAAGGCACATGGAGGTGGAGAAAAGAAGCTCTGCTTAGGGGGGAAACAGACAATTTAAGTCCAAAAAAATATTAACTTTTATTTATTTTAATTTCTTTACTATTTTTAATAGTCTCTGACAAACAAACAAACATATGAGCTTTAGTTATAAAAGACATTACAGTGGCTCTTTAATGTGTCAAGGGTCTAGTTACATTTGTGTGACATATCCTGTTATGGCACCGCACAGCGATTTGTCCATCAGTTTAAGCATCAGAAATCACATATTAACATATTTCTGAAAAGTGCAAGGGACCATGTGCAGTATGGCAGACGGGTGCAATCTTGACAACTAGTAGCAAGCCTGAAATTTCATGGAAATAAACCATAATGCAAAAAAAAAAAAATTGCAAAGAATTTGAATTAGACCATGCAAGAAAGGATAAAACGCATTCTTTTGATTAGCCCAACATACATACATACATACATATGGGAAATATATGGATGAGCAGAGATCTGTTCTGTAATCTGGAAGTAGAGCTCTAAAGGGCTTAGCATAAATAATCGGGGTCCGCATGTTCCAGTTGTTGGAGAGGTGTCATATAGATGTATGAGGGGCTTCCAGGCCGATACACTCTCACCTCGTCCAAATTATAGTGGAATAAATATTACCATAATCAGTAAGGTCACAAATACTTCTATTTGCAGAACCACAGTAGTAATGGATTTAAAACACGAAGAACAATATTTGCAAATAAGCAACATTTTTATATTTTAAAATATAACAATACATCTTTCAATGTATTATATGTATATGTTATTATGCTGCATATTAGTTTCCAAATATCAACTTCCTAAGATAGAAGGGGACTTTAAAAGCTCTGGACAACTGAAATGTGGCAGCTACAACTTTCAGTGCCTTCAGCAAGATCTAATGGAAAATCCATTAGACAGACAGAAGCTGCAAAAAGCAGACTAGTAAAGTAAATGTAAGCCTACAGTAAACAAAAATTTAATTAAAAAATGCAAAAAAGGCTGTATTTTTTTTTTTTTTATTTCAAAAGTAATTTTGCTTTTAGCAAGTTTACTTATTCAAAGAATTTTGAACAAAAAATGGCCACAGTGGTCCTTTAAGGGGAATCACTTTTCAAAAATACACAGTGCAGGGCAAATTATCTATGGCAAAACAGCCCTGCATCATGAATATTTCATATCCATCTTCCATTGGCGAGGGACTGCTTATAATGTATCATGGGTACTTTATGTTAAATCATGTGAATACCAGGATACCATCATAGGGTATGTTTCATCTGAATTCATAACTTTAATAATGTGATTATTTATCACATACAAGTCACAGAGAGCAAGAATGTGATAATTTCCCTCTCACTCTGCAGCAAAGGGGCGAATACCACAGATAAAATGTTTTATCATTATCAAATCACTATTTTTACTGAATTAATGTGGCTCCAAAGACCTTGATCTGAACTGGAGAAATAGGCAAAATGTCACCTTCAGGATCTCTGAATATGTGATTGTGAATATATCATTCCATGATCCTACATACATTATACATGAGTACAATGATATTTCATACGGTTTATACATATGTATAGAAACATGAATGCATTGATATCCCACACATATGTACATATAAATCTATACCTGGGGATGGGCAAAACATTTAACACTTAGGAGCCAGGAATATTGTAAATGCTGTTTCTATGAGACTGGGAGGAAGCCCTTCTTAGAAATGCATTATACTTGGAAAAATATGTATGAGTTAAAAGTAGAATTTTAGGAAACCTGGCTTCAAGCTCCCAGGGAAAATACCCCTCCTACTCATACACATTTATTCTTTCCATGTGTTTGTGTTTAGATAGATAGATACTTCACCACAACAATCATTTAATATATGGTGGGCAAAAGAGCGATAGAAGCCTCCACCGTACAGTAGTACAGTGAATAAATAGTACATTTGTAAAAAAAAAACTGCTTCCAGCTCAGAATTCTGAGAAAAACAGTTTTTACACTGCATTCTGGGAAGCTGAGCCAGGACATGCAAATGTGCCCACAAATGCATAGATATAAGGATAGATAGATAGATAGATAGATAGACAGATAGATAGATAGGTAGATAGATAGATAGATGCACACTCCACAAGTAAGTGTGTTTTATTCAGCAGGTTGTTGTTTTTTTGCCTTACAAGCCTCTATCAGTTTTACATATATAAATTGGCATGTCTAGGCCTTGGGTGGCACTATATTGGGGCAGCAAAATTTGCCATCCTATGTCTTCTAAAGAGAGATTGTACCAGACCCCCCCCCCCCCCTTCTCAACCTCCCATCCTCTCTTTATCATTCTCCTCCTTTTCACTCACCTATATTCTCATTCCTCATACCCCCATATATATCGAAATATTATATATTATATATTAGAAACCTAATTGTTTCCTAATTAATTCAAAACAAATGTAATATATTATGTATCTTTATGAATGCTCCTAAAATATCTATCTATCTATCTATCTATCTATCTATCTATCATAGCAAAACTAAAAAAAGCATGAGCTCTTCCTTTGTCCCCTGCCTGCAGCATCCTTATGATTTATTTAGGCAATAAGACATGACAGGCTGTGCATTTCTAAGGAGAGTGCTCCATGCCTGGGGTGAGGGTTTGTAATGAACTTGTGCTTGTCCATCTCTGGGTGTCTGAATCCCACCCTCCTGACACAGCTGTGGAGGTGAGAAGTAAAACTGTTATTGCAGTCTCCTGAAAGCATCACGTGCTGGGGAAGCCCACTGCCCAGACATGATGGAGAATAATAACTGTGATCTGTGCAATGTGGATTTCCTGTACTTGTCCTCTAAAAAGTATTGCACGAACCTCACTAGCTTAAGCTCATCCCTTCCTTGCACCATATTGAATCTAGGACATTGAGGATTGTCTGGTTGATTAATTGTATTGGTCTTGGTTAATGGAGTGCCAGGCATGCATGGGTATGAAGCTCCTGGCATGCATGGGTATAAAGCTCTTGGCATGCATGGGTATGAAGCTCCTGGCATGCATGTGTATGAAGATCCTGGCATGCATGGGTATGAAGCTCCTGGCATGCATGGGTATGAAGCTCCTGGCATGCATGGGTATAAAGCTCCTGGCATGCATGGGTATAAAGCTCTTGGCATGCATGGATATGAAGCTCCTGGCATGCATGGGTATAAAGCTCTTGGCATGCATGGGTATGAAGCTCCTGGCATGCATGGGTATAAAGCTCCTGGCATGCATGGGTATTTAAAAGCACGACAATACACTCCTGCCCTTGCATTATGACTTGTTATGTGACTTACTATATGTTTTGATCAACCATTATATCAGATTAATATATTTTGTATGTCTCAAAAACATTTTTACAAGCCATTGCAAGGTAAAAATAACTGTATATTACCCATGGTGTGTCCTCTTCAGGCCGAATACAAGATACTGTATTATGAGCTCTATCATTTAATACTTATCACTGCCAGATACATAGTGGGCACTGGGTCACGCAGGGAATATAATAAGTATCACAGAGACCTGATCACTGTTCTTCATTGATCTAAAAGCCACAAAAAATCCCTCAGAAGGGAAGCGAACAATTTCCAGAATAGCACAAAATGACATGTCATTATGGGAATGGGTTGTGTGTGCAGGCCCCTGATACAGATCAGTAAAAGGACAACCAAATCTAATCCATTTAATCATACTGAGAGCATCTTTTTTTTAGAAAGTGTCACTCAAGAGTTTCTTCCACCTCTTGCTATCTATCGGGAGGATGAGAGGTTGAGAAGAGGGGGGGGGGGACACAGGCTGGCAAATGTTGCTGCCCGAATATTGTTCCATCCTAGGCCTAGACAAGCCTATTTATATATGTAAAACTGATAACTGATATTTTTTTTAAGGCAAAAGCAACCTGCCCACTAAGGGCCTCATTCTAATGATGGCCGTAGGACCTGTGTTCCCTTGCGGCCACCCCCGCTGCAGCTCACTGCAGGGAAAGCCTTTGATCTCACCCGGCCGCAAGAGATTCGGCCACATGAATCCACCCATCCCTATTCAAATCCTCCGATCAACCTCCCGTCAACCCTGCTTAACACCCCAAAATGGCCTGCAGCTTACTCGCACCCTGGAGCCGTCGCAAGGGCTGTGAAGCCCTTGCGTACCCTCCAATTAAGCTCCCTACTGGCTGCAGGGGTCACGGTCGTGACCCAATCGGGACCCCTGCTGTGTCCCTACATTAACCCCATAATGCAGGGGTCCCAATTGGGACCCTGCAGTGTCCTAACATTAACAGGGTGCACACATTAACCCTATAATGCAGGGGTCATTATAGACCCCCATAAGACTAACATTAACCCCCTCAGTCCAATATATTGACCCCCATGAGTGATGGGGTTAATTTTAGGTGCCGGGGTGGTACTTATAATACCCCTGCGACAGGGGTTAATAGTTTTATTGATCGCAGGTCCTTTAAGGACCTGCGCAGGGTGGGAAATTTAAATTTTTAATGCAGCAGGGGTCTCGATGGGGACCCCTGCTGCAAGGGTTAATGTGGGGACCCGATGGGGGTCCCGAAGGGGACCTGCAGCATGGGGCGGGGTTAATGTTAGTTGCCGCGGGGGTACTGTAAGTATCCCAGCTGCTTGGGGTATCCATTAGTGTGCCGTGGTCCCTTTAAGGAGCTAAGGAGCCATGGCGGGACTTGTACGGGCTTGGGTATCTGTAGGGTTAAATATATATACAGTGCAGCACTGTACAGCGCTGTAATTGATAGGGGACATTAGGGGGGACATGAGGTTGCCATGTAGTACATTGGCTAACTGGCATATCGCCACTAGCCAATACTGTCATTTATGGCCACAAAGTCCGCTGGGCTTGGAGAATGGTTTACTGCCTTGGGGGTCATTCAAGCCCGTAGTCCCGGGTTTGGATGACCTTCAAGGCAGCAACTCGATCTTCTTGCCCAGCAGACCGCGGCCACAAATGACAGTATTGGCTAGCGGCGATGTGACAGCTAGCCAATGTACTACATGTCATCCTCATGTCCCCCAATGTGTCCCCCATCATTTACAGCGCTGTACAGCGCTTCCTTGAAAAAAAATGTTTTAGTTTGGCGGGTTTGCACTCGGATTTGCGGGCTATCGCTCGCGATCAGGTACAAGCCCTCCAAAGCTAACGGCCAATTGCCAGTCTTGCGATCAGCGTAGGCAAGGAGCCTTTGCACCCTAGTAAAGGATCACAGAGATACAGCCATTTTGCGGCCATCATTAGAATGAGACCCTATCTATCTATCTAATGCTGGTTTGTTTAAGACACCTGTCAAAACTTGAGTAGAATTTATTTCTTATTTTAATAATCATCCAGTTCACAACTTGCCTTTTTTTCGTCTTCACTCTAGTCACACTTGCCCCACTTAAACTCCTTCTACCCTCTTAAACTCCTTTCTATATCTCAAATCATAGGTGTGTATATATATATATATGTATGTGTGTATATATATATATATATATATATATATATATATATAAAACCTAAACACAAATAAGCTTTTGGTTTGAAATATAGAAAGGGAAGAGCTGCAAGCAGAGCATAGGGGTGTACAAATCTACCTAAGTGGACTAAGGCCAGTGGTGGCGCTACTGCAACAGGGTAGGGGCCCTCTGATACCTTGAGTAAAGATCTCTCTTCATCTTTTAGGGAAAAGGGGCACGTATTTTTTTTAAGAACAGTTATCTCAACCTAAGGGTAGTAGGACTAGCTATATATATATTTGGGGTTTTATTGACCTCTAAAAGCACCTATCTTTTATAGAGAAATTACAAGGCCCCCAAATTATTTTGCACCAGGGCCCTTCATTCCTATCTCAACCACTGCCTCGGGCAAAATAAAACCTAAATATGCTCATATCTCCACTGCTATATTTTCTACTGGATAATTTATCAAAGGGGATAAACTTTAACTCTGTTTAATAAAAAAGCTTCTTTAGAAGGCATAGTAAGAGGCAATATTTAACTCCACTTGTTTAACCTACTTATATTGATGCATACACCCCTGTAAAATATTCTTTTTGAGCAAACATACATTAAAAATAGCTAGTTTTACCACAACCTTTTCCAAACTTTGGCAGAGTGTGATGCACATTTGTTGCATCCTCTAAAACAATTTGTAAAAAATGGGACATGCATCATCTTAAAGATGGAGGAAACCCACTATTTCAGCTATTTTCAATGCAAATTTTCTCACAAATATATCTAAAAGATGTTTACACTGATCTCTACTATTTAAAATTAGGAAAGGTAGCTCATTATATTGGCCTTTAAACATTGGTACTTTTTAATTCAGAGTTTAGAATTAACTCCTTTCATTTTAGATTTCTAATCTGACCTTTGCCCCTACAAACCTTGTTTACCTCCATTTTTTTACTGTTTCATATCGAATGGGGTTACTCTCTTACTTATGGCATTGAAAGGGTTTCATCTTGCAGTTTTCAGATGGTGATAGACTGCTGCACCGCAGGGACTGATAACCCCCTGTTAGGAATACATGTGAGGATCAAGCGCGACTTATGCATTTAAATTGGGAGAGGATGCATTTCTCTGGGGAAATCACTACATTATTCATATATCTGCAGAATACCATATAATGCAATACTTTGAAGGGAAATGCTTTTTGGGGATGTAGTTCCCAGAAGAATGGAATGAATTGGTGCCCCCCCAGACAGATCAGATCCAATCTGTACACAATGCAAAGCTCTCTGAGCCCACCATCAAGTCTCGGGGGACAGGATGACTCTCAAATTGATATAGTTTATATTTCAGGACTTCCTACATTATATGGAAGAACTGGAGAAACAGTTTGGCTCATTTGGATACCAACATCAAGTAAAAGATGACTTTGTTATCAACTAATTATCCGTGTAGACTGGATCCAACTAAGTCTATGTTATACTTGATAGATGGATGTATATCATTTAAAGCACTGTAATGCCCTAAGGGACTGGCAACCCACTCCAGTATCTCTGCTATGAAAACCAAGTGGATCATCATGACCATGTACATAAAGATGTGCCTGGTGTGTTACAGTCCATGAGGTCACGTAGAGTCAGACATGACTAAGCAACACAACAACAACAATGCCCTAACAAGTGGAGTTAGGTGTCATAATCATGAACTGATCATTAATACAATTCATATTTACTGACTTCAAAAAGCATTTAGTAAATATTAATGGACTTCTGTAGCCAAAGATTTTTTGTATAGTTCAATGAAAACCTAATCTTGATATCGGGATAATGTTTTTAGAGAGCAATAAATAAATAAATAAGTAAATAAATAAATTATGTACAAACAACACAGATCAACTTAGGAATCTATTGCCATTTACAAGTTCTAGGGGCTAGACCAGGGGTAGGCAATTTTGGTCCTAGAGGGCCACACAGAGGCCTGGATTTGAGGATCCCCTTTCTTTTGCATGCTTGAGTCAATAAGGGTGATTGAAGAAACAATAGTCTAGCCTGTACGCAACATGGATATCCTCAAATTACTGGCCTGGGTGTATCTCTCCAGGACTGAACTTGCCTAACCCTGGACTAGGCCAAAAACTGGGCAGTATAGTAAATATTTTCTTATATGCTGACTCTTGGTTGATCTCTTGCTCTGTAATATGGCAAAATTGGTTATGTTGTGAATCAGACAACATCTGATCTTTGAGAAACAAATATATGCATTAACTCTTGCACTTGAAAGTCAACATGAAAGATGTAATGCTACACAAGTGATGGTTCTCAGGAGCCTCTAATTCTCTGAAACAGTGTGAATGCCAAAGACAGAGGGGTGACATTTTATTTATCATTGGGCCTCCATTTCCATTCATGCCAATTGTCGGCCCATTGTGCCATTCTGGTCTTCCTTCCAAAAGAAGTTTTATGTCTGTGCCCCCTAGACCGAATCCCTATACGTATGTTCTTATTCTTATTTCTTTTCTCCCCTGGTCATCCCCATTTCATCTCCACATTGTCATTAGCAATGTAGAGTGAAAGTCCACACTCTTGTTTTATACGTTTTTTTCATTCCAATACATGGACTGCTTGGAGTACACATAAAGTTGATTTCAAATAAATTAACAAAATACAATGTCTGCCTCCGTGAGGCATCAAACTGTACAAAAATACAGATAGCCTGTAATTAATAATATATACATTTATATTAATTATAGCTTATTGTAAACATGGCATGTTCCCATTACAGAAACTACTGGGCTCTACCAGGAATGCACCAGTGGGCAAAACAAGGTTCTTACACCCCACTTTCTTTAATACATTTTCCAGTAACAATATTTTTGTTTTTGTGCATAATTCAACAGTCACTGTGTATTCAAAACATTGGTTCCAGTGGGTGGGGTATATTTGGCCCTAAATCTGCACCCTCAAGCAATTTAATTTCACAAGGTGTGTTTTTCTTATATATTGTTATAAGCAAGTGAAAAACACAATGTCAGATTTCCACAGAACAGTGGAAATGATGACTTGTGATTTGCACATTGAACAAATTACACGGGTTACCCAATTTCAGTTTACAAATAATGAATCATCCAATTATGAAAGATTCCGTAGTTAGTGAAATAATCTGTATTAGGGCTTTCAGAAACAAGGAAATATTATGTTAGTATGTTTTTATATATTTATTTGTATTTTGGCCCCAAATATTTTTCTGAAGTATAATATACAGTGCCTTGCAAAATTATCTCCCCCCCCCCCCCCCCCCCCCCCACTGGCATTTTTCGTGTTTTGTTGCCTCACAACCTGCAATTAACATGGATTGTTTGAGGATTTGCATCATTTAATTTACAGAACATGCCCACAACTTTGAAGATGTTTTTTTTTATTGTGAAGCAAACAACAAAAAGGACGAAATAACAGAAAAAGTAAATGTGCATAACTATTCACCCTCCTAAAGTCAATACTTTGTAGCGCCACCTTTTGCGGCAATCACAGCTCCAAGTCACTTTGGATAAGTCTCTATGAGCTTGCCACATCTTACCACTGGGATTTTTGCCCATTCCTTCTTGCAAAACGGCTCCAGCTCCTTCAAGTTGGATGGTTTGCGCTTGTGAACAGAAATCTTTAAGTCTGATCACAGATTTTCTATTGGATTGAGGTCTGGGCTGTGACTCGGCCATTCCAACACATTTACATGTTTCCCCTTAAACCCCCCAAGTGTTGCTTTAGCAGTGTGTTTGGGGTCATTGTCCTGCTGGAAGGTGAACCTCCGTCCTTGCCTCAAATCACGCACAGAGTGGTACAGGTTTTACTCAAGTATCTCCCTGTATTTAGCACCATCCATCTTTCCCTCAACTCCGACCAGTTTCCCAGACCCCCGCTGCTGAAAAACATCCCCACAGCATGATACTGCCACCACTGTTTCACTGTGGGAATGGTGTTCTTTGGGTGATGTGATGTGTTGGGTTTGCGCCAGACATAGTGGTGCTCCTGGGGATCCTCAAAGATTTAAATATTTTTTTATAACCTAACCCTGACTTGTACTTCTCAACAACATTGCCCCTTACTTGTTTGGAGAGTTCCTTGGTCTTCATGGCAGTGTTTGGTTAGTGGTGCCTCTTGCTTAGGTGTTGCAGCCTCTGGGGCCTTTAAAAAAAAGCTGTGTATATGTAATGACAGATCATGTGACACTTAGATTGCACACAGCTGGACATTATTTCACTAATTATGTGACTTCTGAAGGTAATTGGTTGCACCAGAGCTTTTTTATGGGCTTCATAAAAAAGGGGGTGAATACATACGCACATGCCAATTTTCTTTTTTTTATTTCTAAAAAAAATTTATGTATATATTTTTCTCATTTCACTTCACCAATTTAGACTATTTTGTTCTGATCAATCACATAAAATTCAGATTAACAAAACATTGAACTTAAGGCTGTAATGTAACAAAATAGGTAAAAAGTCAAGGGGTGAATACTTTTGCAAGGCACTGTATCTCCATGAAGGACTTATTTACAGGCTACAAAAAAATAGCACGTCTGACTTCTAGAATATATTCCTGGCACCTAAGTTTTCAATATTATTGTCCACCCCTATATATATATATATATATATATATATATATATATATATATATATATATATATATATATATATATATTCTTTAAACATAGTGTTTACACTTGATGATATAAAATAAATATATTCAATTCAAATTAATTGTGTGGTTTAAAAAATAGGACTGTATTACATTGTTCAGGCTTCCACTATTTGAACTTGAAATGTATTTATGATGGTCATATAGTAACTTGTAAAATACAATACAAAACACATAAAAATACATTTCCCAAGTAAAACACCCTAATACGATGCATCTTCCGGCTTTTTTAGATTTACTAGGCATTTGTAGCATAAATATAAGATTGTTAGCTTGGAGACAGGGCTCTCAATTAATTTTAGTCTAAATATGTATGTATTTACTGTACTACAGTGCTATGTAATATGTTGGCACTTTATAATTAAAAGATAAAATTAACAAAAGTTATAATATATGTGTAAACAACCAGCGTTGGCACATGGGTAAAAATTGGAGAACAATGTAGGTGAAGATCAACTAGCAGTAATGTGAGTTCTTATATTTTTTATTTTATTTTTTTATATTGAAAAAATTTATTTATTTTATCTATTTTTCACCAGCAACTTTTTTTTTCTTTGCGAATGCAAAGTAATGTGAAGGTCTGTTGGTAATTCATTCTAGTCATTTATTGTCTCTATTTAAGGCTAAAATACATACTGATAATCAATTAATTATAATATAATATTATAGTTAATTATATTTAGGTTTATTTAGTTCATTTATATTTTGTTTTAGCTTATTGTGATCTTTTATTTAAATTATAAAAATGCTGCATTGATTCCCAGTAGGATTATACATTAAAAACAGGAACGTAAGTGTAAAAAATGTACTAGTCAAAACCTCTAGGTCCACTAAACTTCACAATGACTAATTTTCCGGATAGAAAATAGCCATTTCAGCCTTGCGGAAAAGAGCTTACAGTCTATTTTGGGATTAGCACCATACAGGCAGAGAAATAGTTAAGTCATTTAATTTAGGTGCTGTGAGGTCTCTCCAGCAGATGTGATGAAGTAGAAGTCCTTTTGGTGGTGAATTAGGTGACTCTCACATAGCAGAAGGTTACCGGCTACCAATGAATATCAATGAATTCAAATGGTGCAGGAGGATCTAGCAAAATAAGCCCTGTCCTGGTGATGGCCGAGGCAGCAGCTGGTGCCGCTGTGGTCCTGCATATAAAGCAACTTTCCAGAGGTTAGAGGTCATATCCAGAACAATACAAGGGTTTCCACACTCACACATGGCAATGACCTTGTCCTTTGCAACATTGAAGAACACACCAAGCCGGAATATTTTTTCTCCCCAAATTAATTAAACTAAGTGTCCGTCAGGTCAAACTGTAAAATTGAGTTCCTGGTGTGACAGAGTGGCTTGTCACATGTGTGCGTATATTGCTAGCTGCATTTTATTTGTGCCATTATTATTAACATTATTAAAGTGCCTAAATATTTTAAAACAGATGGTTTATTATTTATTTGTTTATGATCTGAACGTTGAATGTGAAAGTTATTAATAGTACATTTTCATTATTAGATATGAGCAATTTATTAATTCCAAATAATTTTAGATATGAATGTTAAATAAAATAGTTGATCTCATGAAAATGAAATAAAATAGTTTATCTCATATCGAAGTGATTGAATTATGCTTGCCAATCTGTGAACCTTTATGGCTTAATATATATATATATATATATATATATATATATATATATATATATATATATATTATATATATGTACAAATAGCCAAATGAATGCCACACATAGGTCTTAAATAAGTGCTAATTTATTATGAGCATCATTTTTTATACATCGTCTTTCCATTCTGATTTTGTTTTTTATTTTCATTAATTTTTTTAGTAACTTCAGAAATTCATAAAAATCTTAAATTGTTTTTAAATTTTCTTATATTAATGTTTTAAAATAGTTTATCTAATGAAAATGAAATTATATATGTATGTATATATATATATATGGTATATATAAAAATATGAATATATACATATATATATATATATATAAAATGTAATTTTCATGAGATCAACTATTTAATATAGGATATTAACAAGATATATGCAAATATCCAAATGTCCAAATCAATGACACACCTAGGTCTTAAAAAGCTGCAAATGTATTACATTCCTGTCCTTTTTATACCATCAAATTTCCCTAGTGATTTTTATTTTTATTTTCAATACATTTTTATTAATTTAAAAAAAATTATAAAAATCCTAAAATTATATTTGTATTTGTTCTATTAAATATTATTTAAAATAAAATAAGCTAATTACTTTTTTAATCTAAGAAAAGCCAACAGATAATAATAATTTAAAAGTATACATGATAAGAAACGAAGGTAAAACATTTTAAGACTCATTTTAAGAATTATTGTATATTCTCTAGAACAAGATAATCTATAATAATAAGAATTCAATCCAAAATGAGTTTAATAATAGAAAGTTGTTGTGTTTTTTTTTAAATCTATAACAAATTATAACAAGAATATAAAAAATTTAAAATGTAATAAAATAATGTATAATAATAAAGATTTATAATGTTTATTCTTGATAATTGTCCTAAAATTAATTTAGAGAAAGAATACATTGTAAATATCTGGCCCTTTATGTTTTTGTTAAATTATAGAAATGCAGAAAATTCAACAGTATAAAATTCTGTACAAAGAATGTGAGAAATTGTGAATTGTAGGAGCAGGGAATTATTATTTCAGATTATTTTAAAGGTATTAAAGTAGTGCAGCAAAGCAGTGGGAAAAGCTATCAAGATTGGAGGAAGTACAATGAGATATATTAGCAGAGGAGAGTGATAAGTAATGGCACCACTTTATATCACTGAACCCATGATATAAAAGGTTAGGTGAGTTCAGAGCAATTTGTGGCTACTGAGGATTATTATAGCAAATAACTAACTAAAACCTAGTGAGAGAATAAGATTTCTGTATACTGTTACCCCAACACACAGCTAGACCCATCTCACTGGATTACTTGTCTTGCTTCAATAAAACATTTTGCAATGCACCAATAAAATAATGCAATATTAATAAACTGCGGCCATAAAGGACTTGAAGAACTGCAGTATTTTAAAAGCCATTTCTTGGCTTTTTCCAATTTATGCTTCCTCAGCCTTTTTCTGCCCAGGAATCAGAGCAGTTCAGTTCTTTAAGCAGGAAAGCAATAAACTAGCATTTATTTTCTCTTAACACCTCAGCCCCAAGTGGATTGGAACTAATAATTTACCCCATCGCTCTAAGAAAGACCTGCAGAACGTAGCCGGCCTAGACTGCAAGTTAAGGGACTCATGTATTAAACTTTCATGATGTAGAATAAGCCTGTACCTGCATTAAAATAATTATTTCAGGGTTTTATATATCACAGCAGAACCAAAATATGACAAATTCCATTAATATTTTATGTGTTCTTCAGTCCACTTTAGTGAGATTATGTGTATATATTTAGAAGGAATATCTATCTATCTATCTATCTATCTTAACTTACAATACATGATATTATATAATATATATAATATCAGCAGCCTTAGTCCTGCGTGCCTTAACTGCTCGCCTCGCTTTGCGAGGCTCGCAGTTGCATCCCTCGCTTTGCAAGGGACGTGAAAGCGTGACCAACATCACAAATATCACCAACACTGACAACTATTATAGTGATATATATATATATATATATATATATATATATATATATATATCAGTATTGCCAATAGAGGGGTGTATCTCCCTAAAGTTTGTCACTGTCCAATAAAAAATCGATTACTTTATACTGCAATGGTCTGATTATTCAAATATATATATATATATATATATATATATATATATAGGGTCACCCAAGATGAGCAGGTCATAGCAGAGAGGTCAGACAAATTGCGGTCCACTGGAGAAGGAATTGGCAACCCACTCCCGTATCTTCGCCATGAAAACTTTATGGATAAGCACAACCAGACACAAGATGTGCCTGGTGTGTTGAGGTCCATAGGGTTATAGAGAGTCAGACACGACTAAACGACTACACACACAAACACACACACACACATATATATATATATATATATATATATATATATATAAATAAATATGTTGGGGGGTTGGTGTAAATATTTTATTTAAATTTAATTAATGTATCCTCTGATTTATTTATAATAGGTAAGGTAGGTCCTTTATCCCTGGTGGGATGAAGCAGACCACAATGCACATCAGTGGGCTTCCTTTCCCTCCCCTCCTCCTCTCAGTATCTGCTCCATCTTCAGCTGCAGTTAACAGGGTCTTCTGGATCTTATGAGCTTTCCATTAAACCTAATGAAAGCACTGGCAATTTTAGATATCACAGAGTCGTATAATGCAGACAGCAGCTTCCTTTGTATTCAGATTCTCCTTCCACCTCAGGAAGTTGATCAACAGCAGAACAATTGCATATAAAATGTAATAAATTAAAGGCTGTATTTATTTTTACATTCTAAAATGATTTTGCTGTATTTTACTCTATGCCGGCAGTGGTTATGCTCTGCAGGCCCCCGAGCCTTGTGCTTTCAGTCTAGGTTGTTGTTCTGAGAGTGGTGACTCAGGAAAGTGCTGACATACTGATCACAAATGGAAACACAGCGAGAGTGGGGCCCGTTACATGCCCCCCGCCCGGGGCTGTGGATGGAACACAACAAAAACAATGAGTTCTAGGAACCCGAGCGCTGATCTGTGTCACTCACCGAGGAGCCCGGCCTTGTATTAGTGGAAATGGTGTCACAAGACACAGCTATTGTTCCCAGCAGTGACATTTGTATGAAGCCTGCACCCTGGCAGCTGCCACTCATTATACTGCACCCTAAAGGTCAGGGTCACAATAGTGCTGGCTGTGCAGAAAAACAAAGGGTTAATATCTAAGTATTTTAAAGAGTTATTATCTTTTATATGTAAACCATCAATATATACCACAGCTCTGAGACTATTAATATTATATATATATATATATATATATATATATATATATATATATAGTAAATACATAGCACATCTGTACTGAGATCCAAGCTGAGATCCCGCTCCACGCTGATGATAGCGGATCTCAGCTTGTGTTGTGGACCTTATGAGTAGGTAGTTCACCACAACAATCATTTAATATATGGTGGGCCAGTAAGCTTGAAACAGCTGTACGTGGATAGGATCCTCAGCTTGTGTATAAACCAACCTTGGCTTTGCATAAAAGCTGTATAAGCTTAAAGGAAGCCATGTTTGAAATGGGCTATGGATTGAAGAGCGAGGCATTTGTAGGCACATTTGCCCTGCTCAGCTTCCCAGAATGCTGTGTAATACGTTTCCACTGGTCCTTTCTAGAACAACTCTTGAAACCAGGCAATATGTTTTTATAATGTAAAATAAATATATAAATACAGCCTCTAACAGTTGGACGCTACTAACTGCACAATGAGAACGTGCCATTACAACTGCCCGGGCTTTCTTTAGGAGTAATGGAAAGCTTGTTTGTTTAGTAGGACACACCCTCCTAAGAAAGATCCAGATGGTCAGTCTGATAATTGCATGTAAATGTTAACTTTGTTTATTTGCTTTCTGATATCAAGTATGATTATTAAAAAAAATTGCATAGAAAGTTCATGACAACAGTGATGCTATGATGGATGGACATAGGGGGTAGTGGAGGAGCGCCTGCTCGTTCAGCAGGTGCCAAGCACCGGGGGCCCACAACAGGGTACAGTTGGTCTGCTACTGGCAGTAAATGAGGAATCTTAATATATCATATAGGGGTAATCTGATCATCTATATATATTTTTGCCATTTTTATTGACCCTTAACGTATAGATAGAGAACTTGCAAGGGGGGCCCAAGTTATTTTGCACTGGGGCTCTCCATTCAATAGCTCCGCCACTGATGGGGGATCCTCTGATTAGAGCATTTAAGACCTCTTTTACCCGCCCTAAACATAAAGAGAATTTCCTTATTCAGCCGGTGCCCCCATGTTATAGGCTCTGACCTCCAGGCGGATATTTTACAACCTGCATATGATTAAAGGAAGGAAAAAAGCGGGGTACAAAGGCGTGATTGACAGCTCATAAACTAGGAATTATTTGTTTATCTGATTCTTAGATATGCACCACCCGCACTTTATGAATAGCTTGTCCCACCTGTGTCAGGATCCATTGATTACCATAGAAATCTCATAAATCAAGATATATCAAGACTTGTGCAGCAGCTCTTTGTCTCCTTAATACCTCGGTCACAATATCTTCTTTCTCCCAATATGAATTCCCAAGGGCTCTCGTTTAGAGGGGATCAAACACCCCGACCCGGCCTAGCAGGCTCTTTATCTTGTTCACTTCCTTACATTAAAGAAAGATTTCCTATATATAAACATAGTAAATAAACAAGAATATTATTCTAGTAATGCACAAACAGCCTGAATATTAGATCACAAGTGTACGAACCTCTACAGACTTCAATTGGAAAACATTTCTGAGGAGGCGCCTCCAAGCCCTGGAGATAAAGTGGCTTTTTAATGGAAATGCACCAATAACCATCATTTTATGTGGTGCATGAACTGTACACCTCTCTCTCTCTCTCTCTCTCTCTCTCTCTCTCTCTCTCTCTGATGTATTTAAATTAAATGTATATATATATATATATATTTGTATTATATAATTATTATTATTAATATTTCTGTTATTCCGTAGAAATATACAGGGGTAAGTTGGAGTCAAAACAATATTAACACAATGAAGATAAAAGGATGGAGGGCCCTGTCTTTGAGCTTAAAATCAAATGTTCACAGTGCTTTGAATAAGTGGTGCAGCTAGTGCATGGGGGTCCCGACGCAAAAAGAAAAATTTGCCCCCCCTCCAACATCAGCATTGTACACAGTACATATATAAATATATATATATATATATGGGTCTGCCTATTATAAATATATATATAATGTGTGTGTGTGTACATATATATATATATATATATATATATATATAAATAAACATATATACACGCATACATATATACACACCTACGGAATATGTTGGCGCGTTATAAATAAAGGATAATATATATATATATATATATATATATATATATATATATATATACACCATATACACGTATACATTTACATATGCATCTATACACTCCACTTCCTGGGGTGAGGAGGGGCAACGGCAGGCCAGAGGTCTGAACTGAAGGAGCTACAGAGGTCCGCAGGGGCCACAGAGGCCCACAAGGACCAAGGGGGCCTCAAAAGGCATAGAAAGGCAGCAGATGTCTGCGGGGGGCACAGGGGCACACAAAATCCATAGGGGGGCACAAATGGGTGAGGGAGGCTGCAAAGGGCCACAGGAGGCTGAGGGGGCCGCGGGTGGCCACAGGGGCCTGGGGAGCCACAGTGGGCCATAAGGGGCAGCAGGTGCCACAAGGGA
The DNA here is from genome assembly GCA_027410445.1 of Discoglossus pictus. NCBI lineage: Eukaryota > Metazoa > Chordata > Amphibia > Anura > Alytidae > Discoglossus > Discoglossus pictus. The sequence goes on from CM050164.1 coordinate 19,724,120, forward strand.
CCCACGGGAGGTCTGCAGGGGCATAAGGGGCCATGGGGGCCACAGGAAGCCCTGGGTGCCACAGGGACCCGGGAGGCACATGGGGATCCACTGGGGCCACAAGGAATCCGTGGGGGGCACGGGGGCCATAAGTGACTTGTGGGAGGTCCACAGGAACCCCTCGGTTGCCAGGGGTCTTGGTGCCTTGCACTGGTTGCACCGGCGGTAGCTCCGACGCTGAATAAAGCACATAGCAAGATTGAAAACTTGTATACTTACAATCTAAAGGTATATATGTATATAAATATAAATATCAATATTTGTGTATATATATATATATATATATATATAGTCATTATTAATCTATATATATATTTATATATATATATATATATATATATATACAATTTAGATTTAGATTAGATAGATGGATAGATTTATGTCTGTAAAATAAATATATATAATTGCAGTCGCTTATTATTATAATAAATATAAGAGGACTCTGTCAGCCAAAATTAATTTCTTTAAGTTATTCTTAGAGATCATGAAAATATGGATATACATTGTATTAGCCACTTTCTTCTAAAATGAACCATTCCTGAAGTATTCAGGATTGCTTGAATTATATTAATATGCAAATAAGAGGCTCATGACCACTAATTAATTGATTTCATGTGCTAATTTAAATCACAGGGGGCTTGCCTCTCCTTTTGGTGGTCAAAACAATGCTCCCAAGATCCAAAGTCTCTAAACCTGTTAAAAACAAAGTTAAAATGCTATCAAAGCAAAATGTAATACAATCATTAAACTGGCAGTAGCCCCATCACTGTTCCATGTAGTAAGAGGGTCTCATATGAGCAGAATGATGCTGAGATTTATGAGTCGGCTTGTTGGAAACACTAGTAGGAGGTGAAAACTCTGCACACACTTATTTTTATTGCCGGCTTCCCCTGACAGTTTTCTCTCTTTTTCCGCATGTCTGTTGTTTTTATTTTATTATATTGTGTCATATTCCGTATTTGTGAAAAAAATCACCGCCTCTTAATGAGCTAACAGGAGACATAGCATCAGTAACAATAAAAGGCTTATAATGGCAATATAAGTATATTGACACAAATATTAGTTATGAGATATTTTTTAAATTTAAATGGTTATGGAAGGTTCTTTGATTTTACTAGGTATATAATATCCCTGGGTATCTATTTACTTTTATGTAGATTATTTTATTAAGGAGTGCTTATAAGCTCTGTTTTTACTTCCTAGAATCAAACAAATAGTCCCTGTAAAGGTCTGTCCACTGCAGTATATGCAGACACAGACTGTGTAGTACTGGGTGTGCTGTGTCAAATAGTTACCAGTCAGTGACCATCTCCCTACAACATTCTGCAACATGCTGCTGACATGTGGTCCCTGATAGGCTAGGACACTACACTGCACATGCAGCACTACAGAGTCTGGGCAATTGGCTTTATTTACTCTGACTGAATCTAACTGCACTAGATCATCTGATTAGCTCTGTCTGTTATGCCTGGCTCGGTCCAGTCTGATGGACTCTGTCCTATGTGATTATCTCTGTCTCCTATGCCCGGCTCTGTCCAGTCTGATGGGCTCTGACCCATATGAACATCTCTGTCTCCTATGCCCGGCTCTGTCCAGTCTGATGGACTCTGCCCTATGTGATTATCTCTGTCTCCTATGCCCGGCTCTGTCCAGTCTGATGGACTCTGTCCTATGTGATTATCTCTGTCTCCTATGCCCGGCTCTGTCCAGTCTGATGGGCTCTGACCCATATGAACATCTCTGTCTCCTATGCCCGGCTCTGTCCAGTCTGATGGACTCTGTCCCATATGAACATCTCTGTCTCCTATGCCCGGCTCTGTCCAGTCTGATGGACTCTGCCCTATGTGATTATCTCTGTCTCCTATGCCCGGCTCTGTCCAGTCTGATGGGCTCTGACCCATATGAACATCTCTGTCTCCTATGCCCGGCTCTGTCCAGTCTGATGGACTCTGTCCCATATGAACATCTCTGTCTCCTCTGACTGTCTCTATTTATCGCTAGCTCTGCTTTCTCTGACGTCTCTACCTCTTCTTCCTAACTCTCCTCCTCTGCTCTCTGGACCCTAAAAGCTAATAAGCGTCCCTTTTCTCACCAGTTTAATCACCTTGCTCTGTACTGATCTCAGCCGCAATCTGCGCCTGCTACAGTTAGTCGGTGCGACCTCTTATCTTCACACTGATGATTGAATTGTAATCTCTTCAATGCAGAAACACATTTTTCCTTTAAAAATCTTCATGCAGCCCAGTGTCCAAAGAGCAACCCCAGAAAGCGGCCTCACACTGGTGCCAAACAAACAGATTAGACAGTTGTCTCTGAATAGGTTTCCTCTGTGTGCCCGAACACGTGCAGCCGTAAGGCTTGTCAGAAGCGCGGCTTATTCTCAAAAGAATTGTAATAAAGAGTAATGTAGCAGATCGCAGAAGGTCAGAGTATTCTCGTGTATTTGTTCATCTTCATAATATACCAGTGAATAGACCGTAAAATAGTGCGGACGCACTGCCCACTGCACAGTACACAATGTCGTTGACACCCATCCTATACCCCTCATCCCTAGCGACAGCGGTGCAATGCACTGGGGCCTTTCTCTGGGGGCCCCAGTGCCGTCTAATTTTTTATATATTCTTTTTTCTTATCTCTGTAGTGTAAGAACCACCTGGACCTTACCCTCTGACCTGCATGGGCCCCTCCTGGGCCCCGTTGGACTCACCGCTCTCCCCTCTTGAGGGCTTCCTATAATTTACCCTGCTTACACACCTGACGGTATTTGGGATTCCCTACCCCAGCAGGAAGAAGGCCTCAAAATATAATATATGAATACCCACACCCATGAGCATTCACTCCAGAATCAATCTAGAATCGGATGCAATGTTAGTAGTATATATGATATTTATACAGCAAAAGAGTTATATTCATCTATCAAATATATATATATAGTGGAACCTCCATATTCGTCATTAGTCCGTTCGTCTGGGATGGGTGTATACTGAAGTGGACATATATAGAGTTATCAGCACCAAATATCAGAGCATTTTCTTTGCCCCAAAAAATTAGATGAATATAGAATTTGACAAATATAGAGATTCCA